>CABHPH010081679.1:0-13682 GCA_902168325.1 Peromyscus nudipes | reverse complement strand
CTTTGGGGAGGTTAGATGTGACAATGGTTTCATTCTGTAGCCCAGGCTGCCTTGGAACTCACCATATATAGCCAAAGCTGGTCTGGAATTCACTGCTTAACCTAGGCTGACTTCAAGCTAGAGGTGAACCTCTTGCCTCAGCCTATGGAGTGCTGGGTTTATAGGCATAAGTCATCATGCCTGCTTGGATTTCTTCCCTTTCAAGGATAAATAGTTTTTTTTTTTTTTTTTTTTTTTTTTTTTTTTTTTTTTTTTTTTTTTATATCTCTATTATAAACAGTGTTTGTTATTCGATGGGTGTGCATGGGTCTCTCAGCATTGTAGTGTCTCAATTTTTGAGAGCTGTGAGGTTTT
Source organism: Peromyscus nudipes (assembly GCA_902168325.1). Classification (NCBI taxonomy): domain Eukaryota; kingdom Metazoa; phylum Chordata; class Mammalia; order Rodentia; family Cricetidae; genus Peromyscus; species Peromyscus nudipes. Next base: position 13,328 of record CABHPH010081679.1, on the reverse strand, counting down.
ACTTAGTTAAGATGTGTAATAAATACATTCTTCTGTAGTACAAATCCTAATAGGTCTTATAATACAACCCCGGAGAGATATCAGAGTAAATGCTGAAAGATCAGAAGAAACAAGCCACAGCCACTTCTCACCTTGCAAACTCCTCAGCCAAAAGGGAAAGATCCTGTCTCCATGAAGCCTCAGGCTGAATGCCCCTGAATCCTACTCCATCTGCCTTATATTCTTTTCTCTGCCCAGACATATCCCTTCCTGTCTCAACCTTCCTAGTGCTCAGATCAAAGGCATGTGACTCCCAAGTACTGGAAATAAAGGTGTGAGCCATCACTGTGTGGCTCTGTTTCTCTTTTAGACTGGATTAATCTCTTGTAGTCCAGGGTGGCCTTGAATTCACAGAGATCCATCTGCCTCTGCCTATAGTGCTAGGATTAAAGGTGTGTGCCACCACTGCCTGGCCTCTATGAATAACTCTATGACTAGCTCTGCCCTCTGATCTTCAGACAAGCATATACAAAATATCACCACAGTTCTAATAGCAGAATACCAGAAAATAAGAATTTTCACCATTTCCTTCTCTGTTGTAGGGAAGCCTGTTGAAGGACACTTGTTCTGCTGTGGCATAAAATGTTATTATTTCATCATGGACGATAAACGCTGGAGTGGATGTGAAAAGACCTGCCAGGACTGTAGCTTATCCCTTTTGAAGATAGATGATGATGATGAACCGGTACCATAGACTCTTACATGCTTCTTTATTCCTAGACTCCTTCTCTAACACTTGATAGTGAAATATTGAGCACAGATAAAAAAAAAAAAAAAAAAGAGTCCTTCAGCAGTTGTATGTGGTTTTCCTGTAATTTAAGCAAAAATCATACAGTAAGAGTGTTACAGTCCATCCCTCTTGCTTCCTATTTAGTTTCAGGACACAGGGTCTGTTATGAGGAGACTCATTACTAAGGAGACATTCCTATCTTTACAGTCTCTTGCCTTTGCCAGAAATTTGCCAGAGAATCCTGAAGAGAAGCATGTTTTCCCTGAATAACTTTAGCCCTCTGGTATAGCACATCCTGTGACTGACAGTTATTTATCTCCATGGAGTGTCATGAACACTCTATGTTTGAACATAGACAGTGTTTGAACCCAGAGAGGCCTCAGTCTAGGGTTTGCTCTTCAGAACCCAGCAGTGAGATTGTCTGAGATGAGTAACTGGATGACAATAGAAAAAGTAACTTAACTCTGGACCAATCTGCAAAATGGAAATTATATGAGAACCGTGGAATTAACAGTTTTGCTGTTAGCTCTGTGTTGATTTTCACTGAATCTGCCCATAATATTTACTTCCTAATGTTGTTAAATTTCATAAAAAATCTATCTTTAGAAATGAACATTTAAAGGAAAACAAGTAGCCAGGATCCTGACATTAACTGCTTATATTTGTCACTAAAGAAGTTTCTTCAAATACATACAGGGTATTTTTCTAGAGAAATGGTTGAATGATCAGCTTGAAACCTTTTCATTTAGAATATGATGCACAATTTCTTCACCAATTTAATACATGTCTGATAATTACAGCATAAAATAAATTTTAATGTCAAGTAATGATATAATTTTCTATTTGATACAGTAAACATAGGTAAATTTAAACTTATAAAATATATTCAGTAATTTTATTAGGTATCATTCAATTCAAATGTCACATGTAAGACACACTATTTACTTCCAAGTATCTCCCCCTTCCTCAAGTTCTGTCACTTTCAGGTCTGAGTAACAGCATGGCTTCATTGCTGGAACATGGAGGATAGCACACAGCTTTTCACAGAGGACTTGGACTTTTCATCTGAATTAATTTGTTTTTTTTTTTTGAAAGGGGGTCACTTAAGTTGAACACTTCCCACATGTTTCTGTAGTCTTCTGAAATCTGTATTTGAATAATTTCATAAAGTATCAGGCTTACTTAAGGAGCCAGGGTCTGAGGCAGGGAGATTGTGAGTTCAATGTCAGCCTTGGCTACACAGTGAGACTTTCTCTGAGAAACACTGTCACAAATCATTTCATGAATCCAGTATCTCTAGCCAACTGAAGTTTTCATTTTAAATAACTTAAATAACTGACATTGTTTTTACATAAATGAGCTACTAGTGGGAATTAACTTTAAAAATGAACTTGGAGGGACTGAAGGACTAGAGGACAGGACAGTAGAGAACTGACATAAGAATAGCTGGGGCCTGTTATCCTGTTCTTTTCTCAACAAACAGACAGACATTTTATCACAATATGTGTTATTTCTCTTACAGAAGTTCTTACAGTCCCAGGTTTCTGGAAACAGTTACTGGATTGGATTAAAATACAATGGAAGCAAAGGGGAATGGCAATGGATTGGAGATGTCCCAGATAAACTGTGAGTTTCCTGAACCCTCACACTCTATAACACTGGTGCACAGTTGGGAGGAGGGTTGCAAAGGCTTTTCTCTCATTTCACATGGCTTTCCTCATTGTCTATGGAGCTCACAGGTCAGGACAAGATGCATCAGACAGTGTTTGAGCAAGTGTTAGACAGGGAAGAGGAATGGTTTACAAGCTGACTGCTAGTGATGTAATACTGAACACAGCTCAGGGTTGTATGTTCTAAGATGCAGAGGACACATAAAAAAAAAAGATTAAGATCATGTGAAGAAACTTGATCATCATAAAAGATATTATGAGTGTATCTTAAACATACACTTTACTTGTTTCTGTAGTTAGCTTATGTAATTATTAATTTATAAATATAAAAACACATTAATATACATGCATATCTACTTTTCATTTCAAGGGTGCTGTAGTCTATAAGCTCTAAGTTTGTTCATTTCTGACTTGGTTGAAAACTGTTCATTGATTTTCTTTATTAATACCATTTCTTAAAAATCTCATACATATACAGAATGAAATATGATCATATCATCCCCTCTTGCCCTCTCAACCTTCCCCTGACAGTACCCTAAGGTGTTCTCATCTAACTCATGTTTTCTTACTTGATGCTGTCAACTGGTGCATGTTTGTAGGCCATCCATTGGAGCAAGGATACCTCCCAGTGGCCACAACTTAATAAAGAATGTGTCTCTCATTTCCACTAGCAGTCAACTAACAATACTAGCACCCTAAGAGATAGAGGGCCCCTCCCCAACTATGCTGGAATTTTGGCTGGCTTGTTCATGTTCAGGTCACATATAGGTGACCACAGCTGCTGTGAGTTTGTGAGTGAGAAAGCCTTGTCATGTCCAGATGGCAGGATTTCATAGAGCTTTTCCTATTATCAGGCTCTTAACATTTTTTCCACTTTCTCTTTCTGTTTGTTCCTGAAGACTTGGGATAGTGTTGACGGGGCTGAGTTGATGAAAATGTCCCCAAGGGCTAAACACACTTTCACTTCTCTTCTGAACTTTGACTAGTTCTGCTGATCTCTACCAATTAGAGTGTACAGCAAAAGTAGCTTCTCTGACCAAGGTCAAGAGCAGCCCAGGTCTAGGCCATAAACACATGTACTGAGAGTACAGTTTGACTACATGCCCTCTTATCAACATGATTGCAGCAGTTTCTAACCTACGGCCCTTGAACTCCACAATCATGGGCTTTTGATTTGGATTACAATAGCAAACACAATATCACTTATATACTAAAGATCTCAACTCTAATAAGAAAACACTTAGTTACCCTACAACAATGGTATGACTGGGCACATCTTGCCTAGCATACAGGCTTCAGTGCTGGGTAAGAGATTCATTTCTATTCTCCCACAGCAGCCTGCAATTCACCTTCTCATCCTTTGAAAAATAGCTCAAGGAAAGAAGTTTCCTGATTGATTTGAAATTGATTCTTCTATGCTCTGACATCAAAGCATAGAAGCAATCAGGTCTTACCATGTAGTTATGTGTATACACACACACACACACACACACACATACACACACACACACACACACACACACACACACACACACACACACGAACCCCAAACTACCCAAGGAACAAAGATTCTACTTGGTGTTGTCATCTGCAAGCTTATTACCTGGTGGTGTCCATGAGGCCTTGTATGAACCCTTAGTTTTGGTTAACCTGCCGTTGGTCCTCCCCTGCTCTTTCCCCAGTACTATCGACATTCGGTGTTGTAAGTCTCAGAGTCCTCCCTCTATTCCCATATCTCACCTCACCATTCCTCCCGCTTGTTGAAGATTTTAGAAACACTAATTTTAATTTCTCTCCTGGGAATTCTGTAATTGTCCAAAAATACTGTTGGCATGTGTGTGTGTGTGTGTGTGTGTGTGTGTGTGTGTGCGTGTGCGTGTGTATTTAAAAACAATGTTTGTTATCTAACTCCTAGAACAAGACCATTCAAAAACAAACAAAAACCAACAAATACTGTTCTCTTTTGAGGGGTGGCTTTTTTTTCCATTTTCAAGCTTTATTGCTGGGGGGATGGTGGTGCAGGCCTTGCACTTGGTGCCAGAAGCAGGCAGCTGTCTGTGAGTTCAAGGCCAACGTTGTCCACAATGTGAGTTACAGGATATCCAGAGCTGTTACACAGAGAAACCTGTCCCCAAACACCAAAAGTAATTAATTAATTAATTTTTTCCAGTCCAGTCACAATGTTCCCTCCTTCCTTCCTCTCCTCCCTTTTCCTCCCACCCTCTAATCCACTCCTCCTCTTTTCTCTTCAGAAAAGAGCAGGTCTCCCATAACATACCAGCCAGCCATGGTATATCAAGTTGCAGTAAGACTAGGCACCTCCTCTCCTACTGAAGCTGGAGGAGGCAACCCAGTATAAAGAGGGGTCCCTCTTTTTGTACACTGTGAAGATGTGTCACTGTTACTGGTTTAATAAGAAGATGAACAGTCAATAGCTAGGCAGGATTCCCGGGCACAAAGGATGCTGGGAAGAATGGAGGAGACACAATGAGTCACCAGCAGACAGAGAGGGAACAGACATGCAGGAGGAGAGGTAAAGCCATGAGTCATGTGGCAACATGTACATGAATATAAATGGGTTAATTTAAGTTATAAGAGCTGGTTAGAAACAAACCTCAACTATCAGCTGAGCTTTTGTAATGGATGATAAGTCTCTGTGTCATTTTTGGGGTGCTGGTAGTCCAAAAGAAAAGTCCATTTATAGGTCCCAAAAGTAGGTAACAGAGTCAGAGAAAGCCCCTGATCTCACTGTTAGGAGATTGAAAAAAAAAAACCTTAGGTATGCAACTCTCACATATATACAGTGGGCTCAGGTTAGTCCCATGCAGGCTCCCTGGTTTTTAGTTCAGTCACTGTGAGTCCCTATGATCTCAGGTTAATTGATTCTGTGGTTTTCTTATGCCGCTCTGTCTCTCACAATCATTCCTCCCCTCTTCTACAGGATTCCCCAAGGTCTTCCTGAGGTTTGACTGTGTGTCTCTTCATGTTTCAAGCTGTTGCTGGATGAACCTTTTCTGGTGGGAATTAGTCTAGGCAACAATCAATGAGTGTAGCAGAAGATTATTATGAATCATTTAATTGACTTTTTTTTGCCAGTAATGTTCAGTCTATCCTAGATCTCTGGGCTGTGTGGCCTCTGGGTCCTGGTCCTCCAGGCAGTGTCGAGGTGGGCTCCTTGTCAAGGTATGGGTCTCAAGCTTGACCAGTCATTGCTTGTCCATTCCCATAATTTCTACACCACCTTTACCCTAGTATCTCTTTGTTGGTAGGGAAATGTAGATTGAAGGTTTTGCAGCTGGATTGAGGGTGGCAATCCCTCCACTGGATGTCTTGCCTGGTTACAGGAGATGGCCTGTTCAGACTCTGTTTCTCCCATTGTTAGGAATGTTACCTAGGGTCACCCTCCTAGATTCCTGGGAGTTTCCACTGCACTAGGCTTCTAGCTCATCCCAGAGATGCCCTTCATTCCAATAGTCTTTCCCAGTACTCTCTTCCTCCATGTTTACCCACCTGACCCCTACTGTTCCCATGCCCAGCCTCTCCAATCCAGAACCCTCCCCCTTCCAACAGCAATGTCTATTCTATTTCCCCTTCACAATGAGATTCATTGACCTTGCCCCTTTAAGCCCTCCTTGTTATATAGATTCAGTGGGTCTGGGGATTGTAGCATGGTTATCCTTTAGTTTATAGCTAATATCCACATATAAGTGAGTATATACCATATTTGTCTTTCTGGGTCTGGGTTTCCTCACTCAGAATGATCTTTTCTAGTTCCTTCCAATTGGTGGCAATTTTCATGGTGCCATTGTTTTTAACAGCTCCTTAATACTCCATTGTGTAAATGGACCACATTTTCTTTATCCATTCTACTTTTGATGGATGTCTAATTTGTTTCCAGTTCATGGCTGTTAATATTCTGACCTGCCCCCTTGGAAACCAATGTTAGTATTCTGACCTGCCCCTTGGCACTGCCCTGGGTCCTGATGTAAAAACCTCATTCTAAGGAAAAACTCCTCCCCCTTCCGCTCTCTCTTCCACCTTTTTCCTTCATGAGATGTACACCCTCTCTCTCTCTCTCTCTCTCTCTCTCTCTCTCTCTCTCTCTCGACTTCTTCTTCTTCTTCTTCTTCTTCTTCTTCCTCTTCTTCTCCTTCTCTCTCTTTCAGTCTCTCTCTTTTCTATATTTCTCTTCATCTGTTTATTAAAATGAACTCTACACATGGATGCAGTGTCTGTGTGCAAATTATTTGATGCCCCCACTGCTGCACCTGCCATGCCCGCATGGCATGCATCTGCCCAACCCACCACTGCATTTGCACTGTATGTTTCCCTGTACTCTTCAGATACTCTTGAGGGTCTCCCCACGTGCAATAACTCATAACAATGGCTATTATAATAATGCTGCTATGAACGTAGTTGAGCAAATGTCCTTGTGGTAGGATGGAGCATCCTTTAGATATATGCCCAAGAGTGGAATAGCTGCTCTTGAGGTAGGTTGATTACCAGTTTTCTGAGAAACAACCATGTCACTTTGCAAAGTGACTGTGTAAGTTTTCACTCTTACTGGAAATGGAGGAGTTAATTATAGTTTTTAATTACCTTTGATATCATTTAAAATCATTTTAATTTTAATTTTGTTGTTTTTAGATAGAGATTCATGTGTCCCAGGCTGGCTTTGAATACCTGGTCCTTGTGTTTCCAACTTGCAGATGCTGGGACTACTGGCAGGTGTGACTGTGCCTGACCAATCCTTCCTCTCTTGAAAGATATCAAGTATTCTTATTTTACAAGTGTTAGATGGTAATCCTAATATCTGAAGTTTTATGCATTGAATGTACTGTTTCTGCTGGATTTTTTTCATGATGTCATTTTCTTTGAGGCATTTACTAAATTTCTTCTTCAGTAACTGAAGAAACTATCTGAAGCATGGTATACATAGTGGTAACTGTCTCAGGAATCTTTTATTCAGTGCCTTGGAACATGGTAGGTCTGGTCACTTCTGTTTGAATGTGGCCCAGCCAGTGCAGACAGCTAGGTTACAAATCTTTAGGAAAATAATTTCCTCTCTCTCCTCTAAAGATACTCTCAAGCAGGCTGTCACAGAGGTAGCCAGAGGACAGACAGCCTTACAAGATGTTTTAATATATTCAAAGCACACAGATTATTATTGTTGCGATTAGTTTTGGTTTTTCTATTTGAAGTATCATTTCATACAGGCTAGCCCCACTTTTGCATCTATCTCCTCAGCACCAGGATGGATGCTGTTTTCCTCTATAACTGACCACAGAGTTTATGAATTTATTTACAGCCTACAGCACCATACAGAGTCAGAGATGGGCAAGTGGTAACATTTGGAGTAAGGTGCCAGTGGCTGGCAGGATGCCTGCATCCAGGTTAAAATATCTTTGTAGACCTTGACTATGCTACAGAACTGCCCCCTGATGATGGTATGGTTACTAGTGCCGGAACTGAGGATTCAGTATAGAAACCTGTTGTTGGAAGAAATCTTTCGCCAGCAGAAGCATTTCCTATAGTGGGAAGAGGCAGCAGCTTGGACATCTCATTCAATGTCAGGTTATAGTAGACCTAGTGAGCAATTATGAGATTAACTTGTCTTTCTTGTGTAGAGCTCCAAATGGGCATCACCATGGAGGTAAAGTAAAGAGGTCATGATGCTGAATGTGTGCTCCATGTGTATCTTGTGAATAGTTAGTGGTTACTGGGTCTTTTCTCTTTGCTCGTGTTCAACACACATGCTTTATTGATTATACCCATAACAATGTCTCATGGCTCTCTAATGTGTATACTGATTCCTACTGTACCTCACCTGTTCTGTCTATACCCCAAATGTCAATTAGTTTCATTTATCTTCTTTTGCTGTTCCATGGTTAATCTAAACACACTATTTCTACCTGGCTTGAATCCAGGGCTCAACAAATGATGATCTTTTGTTGAAGCTTTATCTCTTTGACATTACAGTCCATGGAGTTTGGTGGATTTCCTTCCCTGTTTTATCTTCTTTTACACAGAATCTCATCAGCCTAGCCTGTTTAAATCTCACTGTGTTGCCCAAGTCATGAGACCCTGTCCTGTGTGCCATATATATTTTTTTTCTTGTTTTTAAAATGTCTTTATTCTGAAAAGCACCATAGAAAATAAACTTTAGTGTAAAATGATCTTTTGGTGATACGGAAAATTAAATATACTTAAAGATGAAAAATTAACAATGTGGAATAGATATGTGATCAAGAGAACATTTTTATTTTTATTACATTTATTTATTTTTGTGTGAATGTATGCATGTGTGTTCCCATGTCACAGCACATCTGTAGTTAGAGGCATTTGAAGAAGTCACTTTTCTTTTATTATTATTATTATTAAAAGATTTTCTGCTCATTTTACATCAACCACAGATTCCCCTGTCCTCCCTCCTCCCACCACCCTTCCTTCCCCCCCAACAAACCCCCCTTTCTACCTCCTCCAAGGCAAGGTCTCTCATGGGGACTCAGCAGAGCCTGGGACATTCAGTTGAGGCAGGTCCAAGCCTCTTCTCCCTGCACCAAGGCTGCACAAAGTGTCTCACCATAGGCAATAGGCTCCAAAAATCTGGCTCATGCATTAGGGACAGGATCCAATACCACTGCCTGGTCCCCCTAAACAGTTGTTAAACAACTGTCTCACTTATGCAGAGGGCCTTATCCAGTACCATGGGGCTCCTCAGCTATTGGTCCACAGTACATGTGTTTCCACTAGTTTGGCTAGTTGTCTATGTATTTTTTCCCATCATGGTCCCTTGATCATCAAATCCCTCCTCTCTCTCATTGATTGGATTCCTGGAGCTCTGCTAGGGACTGGCCGTGGATCTCTGCATCTGTTTCCAGAAGTCACTGGATGAGGGCTCTATGATCACAGTTACGGTATTCTGTAGCATGAGTCTTAAAAGTTCTTATTAATAAAATCAAACCTGAGGCCAGTTACTGGGGCGAACACTGGAAGGTCAGAGAGACAGAATAAGCCACAGCTATCTCACCTCACCGGATCCTCAGCTGGTCTTGCTTCCTCAGACTGGAAGCCTCTATGTCCTCATATCCGAATGAGTCTCAGCTGAACTGCTGCTAGATGCCTGAATGCTTAACCAGGCCAAATGCCTCTCCAGGCCAAATGCCTCTCCAGGGCAAATGCCTCTAGTTTCTGGTCCTCACGTTTTATATACCTTTCTGCTTTCTACCACCACTCCCTGGGATTAAAGGTGTGGCTTTCTGGGATTAAAGGTGTGTATCACCGTGCCTGGCCGTTTCCAATGTGGCCTTGAACTCACAGAGATCCAGAGGGATTTCTGTCTCTGGAATGCTAGGATTAAAGGCGTATGCTACCACTGTCTAACCTCTATGTTTAATATTGTGGCTGTCCTGTTCTCTGACCCCAGATAAGTTTATTAGCATACACAATATTTGGGGGAACACAATACCCCCACAGTATTCAGTTATCTGATCACCAGAGTAGGCCAGTTCAGTCACCCTCTTGACTATTGCCAGTAGCCTAAGGTGGGGTCATCCTTGAAGATTCCTGGGAACTTCCCTAGCACTCTGTTTCTCCCTATTCCCAAGACGTCTTCATTTATCATGGTATCTCTTTCTTTGCTCTCCCACTTTGTCCTTGTTCCAGCTCAAACCTCCCGGAGTCACTTTTCTTCTTCTACTCTATATATCCGAAGTCTGAACTCAGATTTTCAAGTTTGGTGGCAATGGCTTCTATCCACTGATCTGTATCACTGGCCCAAGACCTTTGTTTAATGAGTTTAGAGAAAACAAAAAAATCTTTCGTAAAACACATTTCTATATTCTGAATATTTTGGTCAATAAAAATTGTTTTTAAAATCATGGCCTTCGTCACATCAATATGTTTCCAACTTTAATAACTGCCCATTGTATGTTTTGTTTTGCAGTAATTTGACAACAGTGAAATTATTAAAGGAAAGTGGAGGCTCTGCATATCTCAGTTTTGCAGGTATACGTGAAGATGACTGTGGTAGAAACCACCCCTGTATCTGTGAAAAGAGAATGGATAAATTCCCTGGTTCCATGTACAGTATGAAGGAGAAGTAAAAATGGAACATTTTGTCATCTGTGTTGGTTTCCTGTGATGATTTGTGACTACTTAATGACTGAATGTCCTAACCAAAGGACCCAATCAGCTGAGCAAACATGGCAATGAACTGGAAAGAAAAGAGATGTTCTACAGAAATCTAACAACACACCAGAAGCTTTCTCCCTTCCTACTAAACACAGCAGTTCATGTCTAGAGAATGGATGCCCTTTGTTCCAAGCCCTGAGGCATCATCCTCTGTTTCCCGAATGACACAAAGTACCAAATCCAGAACGCTGATAATTAGCACGCATAACTAACTCATCATCCCTAGGACAAACCATTTCAATATTCCATTGCTTTGACATCACAATTAAGAACTACGATGCAGTTTTGGAGTTCTGTTTGTCAGTTGGTTGGTTAGTGTTTGGGGTTTTTTTGTTTTTTGTTTTCTTTGTTTTTGTTTTTGTTTTGTTTTTTTCAGGTAGATGAATTTATGTTTAGAAAAGATTTATTTTCTATAAAATACAATTTCAGATTTGGTGAATAGTTGCTAGACTAGTTCAAGAAACTCATACAACCATTCATAGTCCATATGTGTTCTCATTCTCTCTCTATCTCCCTCTGTCTCTGTCTCTCTGTCTCTCTGTTTCTATCTCTCCTCTTTCTGTCTGTCTGACCTATTTGCTGGCAAATTGAAAACCCATGGATAGATACAGTAATATTCACTGAGGCCAGCTGGATGTCATGACTTAGACTTATAATCTTATAAGTACTTCAGTTTGAATGCAGTCTAGTCTGCATCGTATATATGAGGCTATCATGGGCTACAGAAAGAGACTCTGTCTCATGAAGCATATTAATAATGATGATCATAATAATAGTACTAAACTGTCCATAAATATTTTCCAAGCAATTTCTATTATAGCATCATACTAAAATGATAAGACTCAAAAAATTTAGTATTGATCTAGTAACATGATCTATTCCATAATCCATATTAATACTTGTCAGTTTTCTGAGTTATATCACTGTTGACATTTCTTCACATTCACTATCATCAGTGCTTTCACTTGTAATGTCCTTTAGTTCTAAAACAGCTATTGATTTATGACATAGACATAAATGTCTTTATGTTTTTGACTCTGACATTAAAAATATCAAATTTGACCTTGGAGTGTGTATGTAATTGAAATGTCCCCACTGTAAGTCATGAGAAATATGAGTTAAAAAATACATACATCTCAGCCGGGCGTTGGTGGCGCACGCCTTTAATCCCAGCACTCGGGAGGCAGAGGCAGGCGGATCTCTGTGAGTTCGAGGCCAGCCTGGGCTACCAAGTGAGCTCCAGGAAAGGCGCAAAGCTACACAGAGAAACCCTGTCTCGAAAAACCAAAAAAAAAAAAAAATACATACATCTCTTCAAGAACCATTGTACAAGCTAGTTTTATATAAACTTGACACAAACTAGATACATCTGAGAGGTGGGAACGTCAATTGAGAATCTGCCTCAATAACATCTAGCTGTAGGCAAGCCTATAGGGCAATTTCTTAATTAATGATTGATTAGGAAGGCTCAGCCCTTTGTAGGTGGTGAGACCCTTGGGCTGATGGTCCTGGGTTCTATAAGAAAACAGGCTGAGCAAGCCATGGGAAGCTTCCAGTAAGCAGCACCCCTCCCCTCCATGGCCTCTGTATCAGCTGCTACCTCCTGATTCCTGCCAGGTTTGAGTTCCTGTCCTCACTTGCTCTGATGATGAACAGCAATGCTGAAGTGTAAGTCAAATAAACCTTTTTCTCCTCAACTTGTTTTTTGGTCATAGTGTTTCATCACAACAATAGAAACCCCAACTAAGAAAACAATCAAACCTGAGCAGGGCATTTTTTGCCACCCAAATTTCTTTTCTACTCCTCTCCCTACCTGGGCCCTGGAAAGCAGACATATGCTCTCTTGTACTGTAAATTAGGAAGGCATAGTCCATAACGTCATATACTAAGTACAGATTTGCATTTGGCCCCGTTTTCCTCTGCACCTTTTACTATTATTATTATTTTTTAGAAAACTCAAGCTTTTTTCACAAATAAGTGGGTAATTTTTCTTGTTACAAAGCACTTTTGTATTATACAAATATACCATGATATTTCTCTATTCACATGTGAACATAGGATATGTTTCAAAGTTTTAACCATTTTAAATAAAGTTCTCATGTCAATTTGTGTGTAAGTCACTGTGTGAAATACATTTCATTTTTATTTTTATTTTGATAAACATCTAGAACTTTGATATCTATGTTCTGGTATTGAGTACAGTTTCATTTCACAAGAAAGTTATAGCATGTTTTGAATGGCTTATGTCATCTTACTTTCTCTGCAACATAGAAGAGCTCCCTTTGCCCTTCATCTTTGCCAATGCTTGATACTAACAATTCTTTGAAACTTACCATCTTGATTAACTGAGGAATTCTCATTTCTCTAAGAACTAATGATGCCAACCATCTTTTTCAAGTACTTATTGGCCAGTCATGTTTTCCTTTGTCAAATATCTGTTCATATCTGCTCACCTCCTAGTTGTAACATTGTAAGAGGGTTTTGTATATATTTGGATACAAAGCCTTTGCTATAGTTGTGTGATGTAATATTTTCGTACTGTCTAGTCTGCATCTTCTGAAATAAATCATTCACTAATATAAAATTTAACATTTCATTGAAGTTTGAAATATCTCTTTTTCATGCTATCAAAATAAATCTTTGTTTACGTAAAATTGCAGAGGTTTTAACAGTGTCATTTTTCCTAGATATTATAT
>CABHPH010081677.1:0-21848 GCA_902168325.1 Peromyscus nudipes | reverse complement strand
CTCAGACTGGATGCCCCGAGCCCTCATCCAGAATGGGTCTCAGCTGAACTGCTGCTAGAAGCCTGAAAGCTTAACCAGCCACATGCTTCTCCAGGCCAAAGGCCTGCTCAGGCCAAATGCCTCGAGTTTCTGGTCCTCACGCCTTATATACTTTTCTGTTTCCTACCACCACTCCCTGAGATTAAAGGTGTGGCTTTCTGGGATTAAAGGTGTGGGTCACCACGCCTGGCTGTTTCCCATGTGGTCTTAAACTCACAGAGATCCAGAGGGATTTCTGTCTCTGGAATGCTAGGATTAAAGGCGTATGCTACCACTGCCTAACCTCTATGTTTAATATTATGGCTGTCCTGTTCTCTGACCCCAGATAAGTTTATTAGCATACACAATATTTTGGGGAACACAATACCATCACAGGTGGGGTCGTTCCTCGAGCGGGTTCAGTAGGTAAAAGGCACTTGCCGCCAAGCCTGACAGCCTCAGTTCAGTCCCTCAGACCCACATGGCGAAAGAAGCGAACAAACTCCACAAGTTGTAATCTCTGAGGCGATCTCCACACATAAAATAAAATTCAGAGTCAATAAAGATCGCCTTCGCAGGCTCCCAAGGAACATGTGCTTGTTTTTACTTTATCTTTCAATTAAAATATATTTACCCCTGATTTTTTTTTTTTTTTTTTTTTTTGGTTTTTTGAGACAGGGTTTCTCTGTGTAGCCTTGGCTGCCTTGTTTCCTGGAACTTGCTCTGTAGACCAAGCTGGCCTCGTACTCAAAGAGATCCTCCTGCCTCTGCCTCCTGAGTGTTGGGATTTTAAAGGCGTCCACCACCACTGCCCGGCCAGATTCATATTTTTAAAAAGATGAGTGGAGCTCATCCGGTGAAGGCAGTGAGTGACATTAGACAACTGTGAGCTGTCTGTGAGTATTATTGAATACTGGCCAGGACTATAGACACTGGCCAGGCCCATACCGTCTTCCTAGACTATGGCATCAAATTGCATTAGACAGAAGCTAATAAAGGCAAACCCCATAAGGCTATATACTTCCTGCCTTCATCCAATCCAATGGCAAGCATACATCCTGAGGTACTTCTTGCCTACGTACCTCTCACCTACCTACGTGTGATCAAGGCCTCCTGTTCAGTTGGGGCAACTAAGCCTGTTTACAGAAGCGGAAACATGTGGCTTGTTATCTTATATGGAAAACAGCCCGCAGCATTCCAGGAAGTTATCTGTCCTTGGGCAAGTGGGGCTTACAGGTTAGAAGGATTTTTTTGTTTTATAGATCTCTTAAGGACAGTAATTTAAACTTAAAACATAACTTTAGCCCTCACATGTCCTCCCCCGATAGATTATTAAAAAGCAGCTGTAAGAATCTCTGAGTTCGAGGCTAGCCTAGTGTACAGAGTGAGCTCCAAGACAGCCAGAGAAACCCTGTCTCAAAACAACAACAAAACAAAACAAAAAAGCAGCTGTAGATAGAAGGCAGAAAGAGAGGTTTGGTCTGACCTTAGGCGGGACCATGTTTATTCACAATGAGAGAGTATTTTGTCACCTACGTGTTTGGATGGCCAAGGTGGCTACAGGGGGAGATGAGATGCAGCTCCTTACAGTCGTAGTCCACAAGGGAAGCTGGGAACTGTAGTCCTTCACCAGGAAACTATCACTCCCCTGCTCCCTCATTCTTGGAGCTTAGCACAGAGTCTGGCTCAGTAAGTAAGTCTATGGTATCATGATTACATTGAGGTAAACTGAGGGTGACTCACTTGAGCACTCTGGCCATGATCCAAGCTTGTGTTCAGGTTGTCCCTCTGTTGGATGCCCTTCCTGGCTGTGCCCCCTGGGAGTGCTCCTGTAGTTTTCAAGGCTTCCACACTAGCTTCATCTGTGGCCTAAGAGTGTCATACTCACCCAGCCTTTTGTCCCAGTGGTTACTAAAAACGCACATTCTAGGCTGGGATGGTGGTGTGTGTGAGCATGGCAGGGAAGCCTGCTGCAGGAGAATGGAGGGGTCCAGGTGAGCCTGGGCCACAGAGTTCTAGACCAGCTTGGGCTATATAGCAACACCCCAGTCATATTTTGCAGTGTGGAGAACGTCTAGCATGCAGGCCTAGAGGAGAGGACACAAACCTGTAGAGAAAGCTGCCCCACAGGCCCTTTTGACTGTAGGAGGAGAGAGGCAGAAGAGACTGAAGGTACATTTTTAAAAAATCATATTTATTGTTTTTTTTTTTTCACGTTGGTATGAACCCTTTTCCCTTAACAGTTGTGGGTATTTTTGGTGTATCCATTCAGTCCTGTGGACATGCTCATTTGCATATACACATCCATACTTGTTTTTAACAAGTGAATGAGCTTTGCTACCTGCTTAGCAGGTCAAGACGTTGCTCCCCGATGGTAACTTTTCCACTCCGGGTGTTCCTGACAGTGCAGGGCTCCAAACCAGCAGGAATTTTATTTGCTAGGGTGGCAGGAATATTCTTCTCTGCTGATGAGAAACTTCCAGAAAGGGGAAACTCAAGGCAGGACAAAGGAAGTTCCTGCCATTTTTGTTTGTTTGTTTATTTTTTGTCTTTTTGAGGCAGGGTCTAACTTAGCCAAGGCTGACCTCTAACTGCCAAGGCTGACCTTGAACCTCTGATCCTCTTGCTCTTCAGCTGGAGTGCTGGGGTGCTGGGATACATTTGCCTGTCACACCACAGCTTATATGGTGCTGAGACTGGACTCACAGCGTCATGCATGCTACACAAGCACTATGCCAGTTGAGCCACGCCCCCTTTCCCACCTTGTCTTCTTTCCACAGTCTGTCTTCTGGGTAGCCTAGAGCTAAGCTTTACCTCTGAACCACATTCTCTCCCCCAGAGTCGTCCCCTGTCCAATCAGGATCAACCTTGCTGAGAGTATGTGCACCAGGGTGTGATGATTGTGTGAACCTGGGGTTCACTAGGACTCCAGGAAACTCCAACATGGGAGACATATACCTTCACAGCCAATGCTCAGGAGTATGAGCAGGTCCTTGTTTCGAGCTTTTTTTGTTTTTTATGTTCTAATCTCATGTGTGAACTACAGGAAACACATCACACCCGCAGCATACACACACCTGAGAAAAGTGGACGCCTATCCCCATTAAGGCTGGTGGAGTAGACGGGAGAGGCAGTGATGGCTGGTGACAATACAAAGATTTGGAAACAGTGGAGGAAGTGAGCCAGGCTGAGGATGCAGAGGCAGAGGTCCACTGTGCTTCCTACCTGTGTTGTTTTGCCCCCACATACAAGAGATGTTATTTTAAGGCTAATTCTCTTCACAGCTCACTGATCATATGTGTTTATGTAAAGTTCTTTTAAGATTTATTTATTTATTGTATATATAGTGTTCTGCCTGCATGTATGCCTGCAGGCCAGAAGAGGGCACCAGATCTCATTATAGATGGTTGTGAGCCACTGTGTGGATGCAGAGAGTTGAACTCAGGACTTCTGAAAGAACAGCCAGCGCTCTTAATCTCTGAGCCATCTCTCCAGCCCTATGTAAAATTCTTTATAAACTATTTTAGTAAGAGCCAATGGTGTCTTTGAATGTAATAAGTTAGCTTGTATTACTTCTCAGGGACAGCTACATCCCATCCCATTACACTACTCCAACAATTTTCCTTATGAGATCACCCAGTTTGGATTCCTGTTTCCAAACACTGCTGCCCTTGGCATCCCAGATCATTCACAGGCTGAGAGACAGTGGAGCCTCCTCTCTGGGTGAGCTCTCAAGCACCAGACTTCACCAGGACCAAAAGTGGCTTTCTGACGACCAAATCACTGCCTTTGATTTCTATAAACTACCAATTTAGCCCAGATCCTGTCATCCTGGGGTCAGAGGCGTGAGGTCACCACACAGCACCCAGGGGTTCAGCTCCTAGACAGTAATTTCCTAGACACCTCCACAAGTAACAGAACCTTGCTACTGTAAAACAGAGAGTATGACACCCCCACCCACCCTCCCACCTTCCAGATACTGTTGTTCCAACTGAAGGTCAAGCTGGGCTTAGGGGTGGAAGACAAGGTGGCCTCAGCTTTGGCCCCTCCTGGACCATCCACAGGGGGAATGTTCAAGTTCATAGGAAGCAGAAAGACCTTACAAACTGGCAGAGCTGCACTGGAGTTTGTGTAGTGATGAGTGGTGTCCATGCTTGGGTATGCCATGGTCACTCTTGGGTGCTTGGGATCTGAATGGAAAAGAAGGAAGTAAGGTTGGAGGCCCTTCCCAAGGCTCTGAGCCTCCAGTACTGTAGGAATCTGGTTAGAACCCAGCCTCTGCTCAGGTCTCGAAGATCTTCACAGGAACCTCCTGGGCCACTGAATCCTTGCTTGCTGGGGCACAGTATTCCACCTGAGAAGTGCGTCTACAACATCAAAGGGGTGTCACATCCTGCTCTCCACCC
Organism: Peromyscus nudipes; assembly: GCA_902168325.1. NCBI lineage: Eukaryota > Metazoa > Chordata > Mammalia > Rodentia > Cricetidae > Peromyscus > Peromyscus nudipes. The sequence continues at coordinate 17,424 of CABHPH010081677.1, read as the reverse complement.
GCTTCCCTGCCTCCTGCCTGGGAGTCAAAGAGCCTGGCTGCAGACTCTTGCTGTGAATCTCCCTCAGCCTCAAAAGATCTAAGAAGGGTTCCCTCCTCTGCCTTGTGGGCTTAGAGTCTCTTCAAAGACCCCACCATGCTGTCTGTCTCTGGTGCTGGGTCTGAACTGCCTGAAAGCCCCTACTACACTGTTGCCCCCCTGTCCATCTGTCTGTCCATGGCATTAATAACTCTTCTAATAAACACCTTATTCCCTAGTAATCTATCTCGGTGTCCTCTTGAACTCCCCACCCCAAACCTATCAGGTACAGGGAGGGTGGTGCCAGGCATCAAACCACCATCACATACTTGGTCATTGCAGGGGCAGCCCAGAGCCACAGCTTCTTCCTGCCTTCAGTGCTGAGGTGACAGTCCCCATCTCCTAAGCCTGTGGCCTTCTCCACTGCCTGAACATCCCCCGTGGATATCCACAGCTTCACCCATTAACAAGCCCTCTATTGGACCATGGGCTTCCTTCACAGGAGCATGCTGTCCCATCAAGGTGCCCCTCATGGACCGACTTCCCGTAAGTCACTGGGACTGCCCCCCTCTTCAAGCTGCCCAGGGGTCCTGCCCACAGGCACAACAATGCTGCCCAGTACCTTGATCTCCTCTGTCCCCTGAGCCCACAGTTCCTCCTCTCTGTCTCCACTCTGTCATTCCTCTCCCTTCACAGCCTAGGGGAAGGACCCCCAGGGCAGCAGATATCCTGGGGTATCTGGTGGAGTCAGGGCCTCCCTCAAGATGCGCCCTGCACAAAAGGGCAAACTCCTTTTCACCAAGTCAGATGTTCCTAGAATGTTGCGTGTGGCCTGGGCATAAACCTTGTAGTGGTTCTGACAGGAGAGAAGCACTCTGAAGGGACAACGGTGCTCCTCCCTTTGGCTCTCAGACCTTTGAAACAATGAAGGCCAAGGAATTGGGATTTCCCCAGGAGTCTTCTGCTGAGGAGAGAAGGCCAGAATCTTGGAGGAGAGCCTGGAGCCGGACAACAGTGGACAGGACCACACTATGACTAGGACTGCCTAGCATACCTCTATTTAAACTTAAATCTCCTGTCAGTACCCCAAAGGTTAACTTCAGGTGGGGGGGGTCCCTGAACCTTTTTATCTGTGAATAAATCTCCTTTCTCTGCTTTTCACTGTTACTCTAATTGTCCTGTTGGGGACAGGTGGCTGAGCCTGGCTTGTTAGGGCTGTCATGACCCAAGCTCTGGGAACAACAGGGATGCCCATCTGGCCCACATACCCTGGGCCAAATTATTTACCTGGTTAAGGGGAGCAGACACATGGTCACTCGGGCACACAGCTGGGATGTCGCCCACTGCAGCCACTGGATATCATCAGGGATGTCAGGAAGCCACAACACTAACCTGCGGGAAGGAAGCCAAGGACACCACCATGCGGGTACTGCACATATAAACAAACACACAAGCACACATATCACAGGCACACACAGGTTTACTGTATCAGCCTGAAGACAAACCAAAAGAAAAGTCAATAAAAAGCAGCCATGTCCCAACGGTAGCCTTCATCCACACGAGCTGCCACCGTCACATCTAACCCCGATCGGATAAGCTCCTTAAGGCGGATCTGGCTGCCATCACATCAGTGAAGCTTCTCAAATCCGTAAAGCAAACCAGGCCTTTCAGGTTTCCAGAAAACTCCTGGGAATGAATGCGGAAGGCCTCAGCTCAGTGGGGTCAATTGACCTAATTTCTCAAGGGCTCATGCCAAATGCTGGCTGAGACCTAGGCTCTCCACGGAGGCCAGCTGTTCATGGACACCATGAACCCAATGATAGTACCATGGGGCCCAAAAACATTCGTAGGCTCTGGAAAGAGGCAGGTTGCTGGTGAGTGCCAGCCCAGAGCAGGAGGCCCACTCTACAGGGGGTCACTGGATCATTAAAGCTGCCCAGGGATTTTGATGGAAAAATTGGAGGTTGGGCTGCTGCGGGGTGCTAAAATGGAAATGCAGGAGATGTGCACAAGACTCTAGCTTGCTGCATGCCCTACCCAGAGGTGTGTGAGCAGACCTCCCCAAATGGCAGGTTTGCCGTGGAGCAGATAGAGAAGAAGCAGGGAGGCAGACCTGGGTTCCATTTATTTCTTTTCACACAGGGTCTGGTTTTCTTGTCAGGCTGGCCTAGACCTCCTGGGCTTTTTAGATTCCCAAGCAGCTGGGCTGCTGTAGCCTCAGCCAGAAGGGGAGGAAGCCAGACATTGCCGAGCACCGGTACAACTGTAAAACGTGGTGGCACATCCAAGCATCCAGGGAAGCCAAGGAGGTAGCCCTCCAGGGAGATCTGCCTCCTGCCGCAGTGGGCTGGGTCAGTATTAGTCACTGCCTGGGAGCTGTGCTGGTGACCATAAAATAACACAAGTGGGGTGCGAATGGGGGGTGAATCATGCCTGACACCCTGAATGCACATGAGAGGTTGAGGCAGAAGGCTGACTTGAGTTTAAGGTCAGGCTGGTCTGCACAGTAAGTTCCAGGCTAGCTTGGGCTTTGGAGTTAAAATTCTGGCTCAAAAGTTTGTACACACGGGGCAGAGAGATGGTTCACAGGGTGAAGATGTTTGCTCAAACAGATGCACGCACACACACACACACACACACACACACACACACACAAAATCAATCAGTGCATACAGACAATAAATAAATGTAAAAACACCCCCAACATACAGACACCCCCACCCCCACATACACTGCCATTTATACAGACATACCCCTCCACACCCCTCCACCAACTCACACACACCAAGAAGAGAATGCTCACATAAAAGAACAGGAAGGAAGGACCAGTCAGTTTAGAAGTTGACTTATGCTGCTAATGTTAAAACCAGAGAGAATGCTGGGCGGTGGTGGTGTACACCTTTAATCGCAGCACTCAGGAGGCAGAAAAAGGTGGATCTCTGATTTCAAGGCCAGCCGGGGCTACACAGAGAAACCCTGTCTTCAAAACCAAACCAAACAAAAATAATCCGAAGAATGGGCCTGGAAGGCAAATCTGAGGAGAGTTCAGATTGGAGGCAAAAAGTCAAAGGTCTGCAAAATGCAGAAAAGAGAAAGTTCCTGAGTCCGGAATCCAACCCAGAGACAAGGCTTTCACAAAAGCCCCAGGAAAAGGGGAAGAATGGCCATGGAAAAGAAGGAATTACAGACATAATTACAGAAAGTCCAGTCCCCAAACCACAGGAGAGCCAGGCTTTGACTGAGAAAGTGACAGTCGGTGGAATGAAAGACCAGCCCAGAAGGGCCAGAAAGACAAAGCCACTCAGCCACAGAGGAGGAGAACAAGGTGGAAGTGGACTCCTCATGAGTAATCCCATGAAAGCCTGGCTTGGGCCTCTAGAGGACAGACTGTGGGCTGCAGGTCTTTGAGCAGCTGCCCAGCAGTCAGATGTAGAAAACAGCGGAGGCTCCAGGGAGGCCAGCAGAAGTTTCCTTAGGGATTTGGTGTGGCTCCGCTTCAGCAAAACAATCGAGAACACCAAGAAAAAGACAGGGCCCAGCCGGGGTGGCACACACCTTTAATCCCAGCACTCAGGAGGCAGAGGCAGGAGGAGCTCTGAGTTGGGGCCAGCCTGGTCTACAGAGTGAGTTCTAGGACAGTCAAGACTACACAGAGAAACCCTGTCTCAAAAAACAGAGAGAGACAGAGAGAGAGAGAGAGACAGAGACAGAGAGACAGAGAGAGAGAAAGAAACAGGGTCCTAAGAAATGGAAGGGCAGGGCCGTGTGGTGGCCCTGGGGCACCAGTCCAGATGAGACAGGACAAGGATACCAGGAGAGGGCCAAGGCAAATGGCACAGCCAGAACCTCCAGATGACGCCTCTCTCCTCTCAGCCTCCATCTCTCTCCTCACATCCTCTCTCTCCCTCTCCTCCTCCCCCCTTTCTCCTCTCTCTCCTTCCTCATGGTACTGGGACTGAGGCACTGAACCATGCTAACTACCCACTCCACCACTGAGCTACATGCCCAGGCACATTCTGTTTTTGAGACAGGGTCTCTCTATATGTATCCCAAGCTAGTTTTTACTAACGCTGTGACCCAGGGTGGTTTTGAACTCCTGATCTTCCTGCCTCAGCCTCCATTCAGAGTGCTAGGACCACAGGTGTGTACCACCACACCTAGTATAAAAATCTGGAACATTCTGAGTATTGGCATGATGCTCAAAACATTTCTGATTTTTTTTTTTAACCTGTTTGAACTTGCTTAACTGGTAAGCCTATGCAAATACCCAGAATTCCAAAGCAACAACAACAAAACCAAATCCTCAGAAGTCTTAAACACTTTGCTCCTAAGCATCTTGGGTAAGGGATATCAGCCTAAAAACAAATCACTGTTGCCAGCCGAACACGTGAGCACATGCCACACGCAGGACCTCACTAGGCCTTCTGATTATCCTCTGCCCCAGGCAGGCTCACCTCTATTTCTTCAAAGGTAAGCTGAGGTGCAGAGAGGTCCATTCATTAGTCCAGGGACACACAGCTGTGGAAGGGGTGCAGCCAGGTGTTAAGCCAGGACAGTCTGATGGCTGAGCTGAGCTGCTGCCCCACTGTGCTGTTTGAGTGGGAGTCGCAAGTTCCAGGCCACCTTACTTCTGTCTCCTAACTGCTGACTCTGACTTACACCATCCAACCATTGCCAGAGGGAACGGGTCTCTCAGCTCAATACTGTGATTCTAAAGACAGGCCCAAGGACAGCAAGGACCTGCCTCTAGGCCTGGCCTTCCTACTCACCAGCTCAGTGACCATAGTGTTGTGGCCTCTACCTCTCCCTGCCTCAGTTTCCCCAGGGGATCATGAATGGCTGGACTAGGGGCTAGTTAAGGCCATGGCCAGCTCTGTGAGTCTGCAGATGGCTTCAGAGCTTACACCATGTTGCAGATAGCCATGGCTGAAGGAAGGAGGGCCTCTCCCAGGGCTCCATCTTGTGACACATACAGCCAGCCTGGGCCGAAGCCACTATCAGCTCACTGAACTGTCACACCAGGTCTTGATGCTTACCTGTGGACTGTAGCAATGGCCAATTCCACAGGCAGAGTACAGGGCAGCATGATGTAAGACAGAATTCTGATGGGCAGGAGGTTGCAGGCTTTGCTCAGGTAGCCGTCTCTGTCCTTAATCGCTTCACTCAGAGCTGAAAAGAGCAATTTGGCACCACAGATCTGTATGGCTCCTGAGAATACCAGGATTCAAGCCCCTCTGCCCAGTAGGGCTCAGACCAGCTTTGAAAGAGAGGAAGCCTGGAGCCGACAGACAGGCAGCAGTTCAGACGGGACACACTGCGGTTGTGAGCCGTTCCTCTCACAGCCAGGGTGGTGCAGAGGTCAAACACCAGCCAAGTCTGGTGGTTCGGGCTTCTAATCCCAGCCCTTGGGAAGCTGAAGCAGGAAGATTTCAAGTTGGAGGCCAGTGTGGGCTACACAGTGAGATAGTCCCAGAGAGAAAAGAACGCGTGGAAAAGAGTTCCATCTCTCCCTCCCACCTTCCCCCCTCCCCTCTGCCGGCACATGTTTAGGCCTATGGCTCTCTCATGTTTCCAGATGAGGGTGCACACAGCTTCCCAGCCTCCTTTGGCCGCATTCCTCTCCTCAGCTGCCTCTTGCTTCCTGTAGCCTGACCTTTGATCCCCCTGATGACCTCCTGACACCACCCACTGAACAGCTACTGCCTGAAGGACAGACACTGGGTTCCATTCATGGCTGAGTTTCTCTCGGGCCTGGCTGGAAGCTGTTTGTGGGCTAGTCTGTCTGACTTGGCAGACCAGACCACAGTCACATGCCTCAGTTACTCAGCAACTCCTATAAACAACAAATGCTGACTCTTCACAGAGTTGGATGCCGGAAGGCCAAGTGTTAAGGTGCCAGCAGACACTGGTGTCCGGTGAGGGCCCAGGTCATAGATAGCACCTCTGTGGGCCAAAGTACTATTTATTGGCCCTCTGTACAGCACCAATCTCATTTGGAAGGCCCTGCCCCCAGGAGTTGTCCCAATGCTTGCCTCCCAACACCACATCCCCTTAGGAGCTTGGATTTCAGTGTGAGAATCATTTGTGTTCTTGAGATAGGGTCTCATGTAGCCCAGGCTGACTCAAAACGTACTATGTGGCCAAGGCTTGCCTTGAACCCCTGATCCTCCTGGCTTCACCTCCTAAGGACAATACCACATTAGGCTGTCAGCACAGGAATTTTGAGGGACACAAACATTTAGAACATGTCATTGTCTACTCGGCAGCCAATGACACAATACATCACATGGAGGTAAAAAATGGTGGCTGAAGAACGAGGGAGCTAAGGAGAGATAAATGGACAGCTGTGACCCCCCAAAGGCATTCTGAATGAAGAGTTGGGAGACAGAGGCTGAATCCCAGGTCCTCCCTCATATCTATGGCCCTAATCAGAGCTGGAGCCATTAGGGAGGCAGCCTGGCAGGGTGGGCCTGGGCCTGGCTGCTGGGCTGGAGCTTGTGTGGGTAACCTGGGCTCAACTGGATCAGCGTTCCTCCTGATCATGACCTCTAGGTACAGGGATGGGCGGCAGTGGCCAGCTTGTGCAGTAGATGGAGATGTCCTTATGGCCTGTCCCCATAATCCCAGAGGCTTCTTGCTGGAGAAGTGTCACCTTTTCCCCTCACACACAGCAAGTGGCCCAGTTGCTTACATTGACCGGCACACCTTAGTCTCATCCCGCCCAGTATAGCAGTACCTGTGCTGAGCTTGGGGGACAAGATCTCCTGGATGCTCTCATCCCAGGGCACAGCTGTAAGGTACAGGCTGGCTGGTAGCTTGTCCCCCACAAGGCTACTGTTTTCCGGGCAGAGAGGCGTGGCTTCTGACTCCATCTCCTCTGAGGACAGACTCAGGCTGGGCTGTGGCCCATTACAGATGCCTGCAAAGAACACGGAGATACCCATGAGGGTGGAGATGGGAGACAGCTGTCAGCTACCCCGCCACACTCAGCCCCAGATGGCAGGGGAGGCGAGCCAACCCAGCAACTTCATGCCTGCTGTAATCCCACACAGGACATGGGTTAAGGTGGACACATCAAAACTAGACGTGCCGTGTGTGCGGCCGGGCAGGTGGGAGTGTGGTTCCTGCCTCGCTCACTCGCTCACTCTCTAGCTATGTGGGATTCTCTCTGCTTCAAAGTCCAACACCACACTGAACAAATAACTCTTCTCCCACAGGTTGAGCACTTTACAAATTCCAGGCCCTGGACGACAGCACCGTGGCCATTCAACAGCTACCAGAATCATCAGTTCCACTCGTCAGCTGAGGAGACACAAGCAGAGACTCAACCACTACTCGGCAGAGCCAGGTCTGGTGTCCAAGATGACACCCTACCACCACACGGCTTCCAAGTACTGAGAGGCAGTCAGGGCCATATCTAATCCTAGTCTGTCTTTCTCCCTCTCTCGTGATTTTTGTTTCTTTCCCTTGAGTCAAGGTCTCACGATGTAGCTCAGGCTGGCCTTGATGTTGCAATCCTCCAGCCTCAGCCCCCTAAGCCCTGGGACTGTAGGTCTGGGTCAACAGCCTAACTGAGAAGCAACACCTTGAAGGGTTTTTTTGAAACAAATCAACATCCTCCAATCCCAAGATGGAGCAGCATTTTGGATAAAGTAGCCAACCCCTCGTGTGTGCACGTGTCTGTGCGTCTGCGCCTATGTGGAGTGCTGGGCACTGGTTCCCCTCACTATACTGCAGCTCTCCTCTGGCTTGCTCCACCCTCGATTTAGCAGCCCTCAGTGGCTCCCAAGTCCACACGCCACACTTCCTGTGCCCTGTCTGTCCCTCTTTCAATGTCCCCACCCTGTGTCACTCCAGCCACACGGGCCTCCTCTCACCACCCCTGGGAGCCACAGGCCTTGACTCCGGTTCCCGAGCTCTCCCACTCATCCAGGGTCCACACTCTCCAGGACATCCTTCTCTTGTTCCAGCCCTGACGATCTCAAGGGTCAGCCTGAAGCCTAGATCTCCCCGCCGGTTCACCACCCCTTCCACATGCCCATCCTGCCTCTTCATGAGGCTGCGGAGGCTGCTTGTTATGGCCCTGTGGCCTTCAGAGTGGATGAACACACATCTGTCCTCACAAAAGGACCGTCTCCTGTCTCCACAGATGGGCTTCAAACCCACACATGCCAGGCAAATGTTCTACCAACCCTCTTTTTTTTCTTCCCTTCCCTTCTCTTCCTTTCTTTTCCTGATGGGCTTGGGTACTGAACCCAGTGCCCTCTCTATGCTAGGCAAGCACACTGGCACTGAGCTACAAGCCCCAGCCTTTTTTAGGGAGACCCTGTCTCAAGAACTATTAAAAAATCAGGGTCTCACTAAGTGGCCCAGGCTGGCCTTGAGCTCATTTGGCAATCAGGGTAGGCCTTGAACTGCAATCCTCTGCCTTAGCCTCCTGAGTAGCTGAGATGACAGGTTCACGTTACCAGGCCCAGCTTGTGACAAGGGACACGTTTTTTAAAGAAGGACCAGCTTTCCTCACTGTGTGACTGTGGGATATGCCCGTGTAAACTAAGGTAGTCATGATATCAAAATGCCATTCCCCTGTGTGACTACATATACACAGCCCAGCATAGTCACCTAGGTGAGCTTGGATGACTCAAGTATAGGGCCTGCTAGGAAGAAGACTCATCCAGTGGGTAGGCCCCGTCATGGGCTGGGGCCCAGATCCTGATGGCCTCATCCGGAAACTGCTCCCAAACCCTGTCACACCTAAAAGAGCTCAAAGAGAAAGAAACAAGCGGCCTGCAGAGGAGGGGCCCTATGGTGGTGTCAGGCTGCCCAGGTTCAAATCCCAGCTCTGCCTCAGAATGGCTGCCCCTGTTCTGCTGGCCTCTCCTCTCCAGCCTGCATCCCATCTATAAAAGGGGCGAAGGCTTCCTATCCCATAGGGCTGAGAAGTGGGCAGAGTGAGATTGTGGGGAAGGCCATGAGAATGGGTGACAGAACTGAAGGACTCTGCAGTCACCCCCAGCCAAGACCTACCATTCTCTGCCAGGAACCGGAAGGCGTCCAGGTACCCTTGAAAGCACAGCTCTCTCATCACCTGTGAGCAAATCAGGCAGGTGAACCACAGGGACCATGACTGCCATCTCCCCAGAGGACTAAGGACATCCAAGGCTTGGAGGAACCCTGAGAGGGCCCATCTGATTTGGTTTCCCCAGGTCTCGGTTCCAATGTCCTCTCCACAGAAACTCTGCCAGCAAGATCTGTGTTCCAGGCAGATGGGGCCTGGGGCTAAGCTGTCACTCTAGCCAACACGGAACTACCCTACCTGTCCCTGGACATTCATGGCCGAGCATCACGCTTGGTGAGCAACATCAGTACATGCAGCCTAGTTCTCAGGACACCTGTGGCTACAAGGTGGCTGCACTATAACACCAATCAGAAAAGGGAAGCTCTGAGTCTGGTGGCTCCTTGCCATGGTACAAATCAGAATCACGTTTAGGAACCAAAGTGAAAAAAAGTTCTGGATTAGGGGCGTGGCTCAGCAGTGTAGCTCTTGCCCAGAACCCACCAGTGAGGGTTGGGGGGGCATGGCTCAACTGTGAGGTCTTGCCCATAATCCACCAGTGAGGGTTGAGGGGGTGTGGCTCAGTGTAGTGCTCCTTGTCTGGCTTCCATCCTCAGCATCACAGAAGAAGAAAACCCAAATGTCTGGGGCAGTGCCCCTGATTCATTTTAAAATATTTTGTGTGTGTGTGTGTGTGTGTGTGTGTGTGTGTGTGTGTGTGTGTGTATACATATGGAGGCTAGAGGACAATTTACAGGAGTTGGTTCCTTCTCTTGCCATATGGGTTCCCAGGAATGAATTCAGTCCTCATACTTGGCAGCAAGCACCTTTACACACTAAGTCATCTTGAGGGCCCATGATTTTTTGTTTGTTTGTTTTTGAGGCAGGGTCTCTCTCTCTAGCCCTGGATGTTTGAAATCCCATATTTAGGCCAACCTGGGCTTAAACTCACAGAGACCCACCTGCTTCTGCCTCCTGAGAGCTGGGATTAAAGGGGCGCAGCACTATGCCTTGGTTGTGTGTGTGTGTATTTAAGATTTACTTTTTAGTTTTTAATTATTTATACAGGTATGTTCATATGTATACAGAGGCTCACAGAAGCCAGAGTCACTGGAGTTACAGGCGGTTGTGAGTCCAATGTGAGTGTTAGGAATCAAATTCAGATCCTCCACAAGAACAAAGTATGCTCTTCACGTAATTTATGTATTTTATGTATGAGTGCTCTGCTTGTATGCCTGCCAGAAGAGGGCATCAGATCCCATTATAGATGGTTGTGAGCTGTCATGTGGTTGCTGGGAATTGAACTCAGGATCTCCAGAAGAGCAGCCAGTGCTTTTAATGGCCGAGCCCTCTCTTCAGTCCTCTTTTTTTTTTTTTTTTTTTTTTTTTTTTTTTTTTTTAAAGGAAGGGTCTTTTTAGGTAGCTCAGGCTCATCTCAAGGTCTCCATCCTCCTGCCCCAATTTCCTGGGTGCTGGAATACAGGTATGTACCACCCCTCCTATCCTACTGTGGGTAGTGCCAATTGTAAGCTTGACAGAATCTAGAGTCACTAGGAGAGGGGCCTCTGAACATGCCTGTGGGAGTTTATCGTGACTATGTTAATTGGGGTAGGAAGACCCACCCACTGTGGGTGGCACCACTCCCTGGCTGGGATCCTAGATTTTGTAAGCACAGAAAAAGAGCAGGGCTGCAGCATACATCCATCACTCTGCTTCCTGACCATGGACTCGATGTGAGCAAGCGCTCTAATTAAGCTCCTGCTGCGTGACTTCCCTTGATATGTGAGCCTGAATAAATCTTTTCAGAAAACTTGCTCTTGTCAGGATATATATATATATCACAACAGGAAAAGAAACTTAGACACCATCCCCCAGCCCTGACTTTTTAGACCCCAATTCCTGGAAGTGGAGTCTGAACTCTGGGTCAATCCAAGTGACCCCCAGCGGAGCCTGTGGTCAGAGGGATAACCAACCAGCTCCAGGACAGCAACATTTCTGAGTCACCATCATGGCACAGTCTATCCCTGTTTGCTCATGGAGGGACTAACAGGTGTCCCCAGCTATCCGGGAGGCAGACAGCGGCACCCCAGCACCCCGCTCACCTTCACATCCGGTGGGAAGAGCGCTCTGCTTAGAAGGTGGAGGTTCCTAGTACAGAGGCGGAGACTGAGGTTGGTGACATTCACCTGGAGGAAGTTGGTGGACTTGACTTTGGGGCAGATGTCATGCTCGCCATAGAAAGGGGACACTGTGATGGTGGTTTTGGCATCCAGCAGGGGGACATTGTCACTCACGCCTCCATCCACATACCGCTGTAAGGAAGAGGGAATGGATGATACTGTTTTCTGAGACACTGCAGTCCATATGGTGGCCCAGGGACCACTCTTCCCATGGCTTCTGGCTGGTTTTCAAGGTTGCTGTGTGCTGTGGCATAGGATGCCCACTGTGCACAGATGCCAGGCAGAGAGACACATGGAGATGAGAGTCCACCCCATGTGTGCTTGTCAAGTCCTAAGGCCAGGTAGACACCCATAGGTGAGTCCCTATCATGTGCATAAAGGGGCTATATAAACTAGGGGTGCTATATGTCCTGGGAACAGAGTGTGATATGAACCATGCCCCCAAAGGAGACACATGGCCTCAAGTTCAAATCCAGATTCCTGTTGCTGCTTGGCAGATCTGGGACAAGATATTTAATCCAGCCTGGTTTCCTGTAACATTTTTCTTTTGGGGGGGGGTTAGCCTTGAACTCATGATCCTCCTGCCTCAGTCTCCCAATTGCTGGCATTATCTGTGAAAGTCACCATGCTCATGACAGTCTTACGTAGTTAAGGCTGGCCTTGAACTCCTGACTCTCCTTCCTGAGGAAAAGCATTCTAGGAAGTCAGGGGACATCACCAAGATGCTCCTGGGTCCCTTCTGCTTAATTCTGGAAAGATCATATGCCTACATTATGTCACAAGAAGACTGGGGACCAGTATCAGGAACCAAGATGTGCTTAGCAGCTAGGGTCCCTGGGCTATGCCCACAAAGGACACATATGTGGTACACATACATACACTCAAAAAACCAAAAAAAAAAAAAAAGTAGATTGTTCCACTCTTGGTGTGCTGCACTTGCCTTTGAATCCCAGTACTTAGGAGGATTCTAGCCAAAGTTGCATAGTAAGACCCTGTCTAAAAGATTAAAAAAATGAAATACACAGCTAGCCTATATTCCCCCTGAAAATCAACGACCTTACAAGAGTAATTTAATTCCTAAGCATCTTATACTTTAATTAGGCCACCAGGAGGATCCCCAGGGTGCTCAAGAGCAGATTAAGGGAGCCAGGCCAGTGTATCCCACAGACAGCAGGTAGGGAGGTGGAAGACACTCCAGGGGTGGGTGTGAGTCTGTGGATCAATCCTATGGGAATGCCTGGTACAGATTCTGTCCTCAACGCTGAAGATCCCAGCTCTGCAGTCAGACACAGTCATGGGCACCAGAGCCCAGGTCACGGCAAAGGAGGCCTCAAACACTCAACTGTACACACCCCCCTGTTCACCCACCCCCACAGGTATACTTACCTCACCCCGGAAGGAAGGAGGGATTAGGCCAGAGAAGAAAGGAATGAAGCAGGAGCACACCAGGGCCTGTGAGGACAGAGACACGGCAGTCACAGGGTGCAGCACCTCTCTGTGCCCTCTGTGCTTCCCCAAGTGAGGCCCGCGAGTGAAAGGCTCTCTGCACACACTAGGCTTTTGAACACCTGGGTGAATGACTGGCACTCAACACTTGTATTTGAGGCCCTTGGGTCTCATCAGCAATACTGGCTCCTTAACCATTTGCCTGCACACTTCCATCTTCAGTCCCCCAGGCTGACCACGCGGTTGACTCGGCGGCATAAGGGGCTGGAACCATGCATCTCACCCAGAGGCTAGAGGAAGCACAGGCCTGGGCCCTCCCTCAGGGTTCTCCTGCAGCCAGTTTGAAGCCATGTGGACCCAGTGGTCCCGCAGACCACACTTTGAGAATCAAAGCAGTGTCCACCGAGAACAGATAGGAGTTGGCAGTTCAGAAGGTACTAGAAATTCAAGTGGAGCCGGGCAGTGGTGGCGCATGCCTTTAATCCCAGCACTTGGGAGGCAAAGCCAGGTGGATCTCTGTGAGTTCGAGGCCAGCCTGGGCTACAGAGTGAGTTCCAGGAAAGGCACAAAGCTACACAGAGAAACCCTGTCTCGAAAAACCAAAAAAAAAAAGAAAGTCAAGTGGAGAATTAGATTGCATGAAGCTGCTGGCCACATGTGCAGCCTCATAGAAACATATTCAGTCAAACACAGTTATTCATTTAAGAACTATAAAAAGCCTGTGTGTGTGTGTGTGTGTGTGTGTGTGTGTATGGCCCAAAATGGCATTTTGATATGGCAACTTATCTTCTCTATGCTAGATCTTGAGGCTAGAGGCAAATAAGAATAGTCCCATCCTGGAAAAGCTTCATTAAAAAAAAAAAAAAAAAAAGCCATGGTCACTCGCCAACAGATGCAGGTTGGGGTGTGAGGCACACCCAGGACCAGTTCTCTGAGTCTTGAAGGAGGAAGAGAAACTTCTGTAAGGGTGCGGCTGCACAGCAGAGCACTTGCCTGGTATGCCCAAGGCCCTATCTGTTGTGAAATAATCTTCTTGTACACTGTGAAGATATGTCACTCGGATTGGTTTAATAAAAAGCTGAGTAGTCAATAGCTAGGCAGGATTTGGGGGTCAGAGAGGATGCTGGGAAGCAGAAAAGCAGAGACATGGTGAGTCGCCAACAGATGCAGAGGAAGCAGAACGTGCAGGAGAGGTAACAAGCCATGCACCATGCAACAGCACATAAATTAATAGAAACAGGTTAATTTAAGTTATAAGACTAGGTGGAAACAAGCCTAAGCTATCGGCCAAGTTTTTATAATTAATAAAGAAGTCTCTGTGTGGTTATTTGGGAGCTGGTTGGAGGGACAGAAAAGCCCACCTACATCTATCTTCCAGCCCCAGCACTGGAAAAATTAAGAGAATTAAAGAGTGCTGACATAGTAGGGCTTCCAGGGGCTACAGACCAATTCACTGGATGTACAGTGTTCACATGGTCCCGGTCCAGTGAGACAATGACAGTCCCGTACTGCTTTTTCATTTGACCACACCCAGAGAGGCAAAGGACTTACATCCACCACTTCATCTTTGGAATGGAAATCAGACACCAGTACATTCTCTCCATCCGACACCCTGGTGAGGGAGATGTAAACCTTGCCAGAAATGATCTGGTGGACATTGTCTGGGAGGGTCTCCTGGAGCCCATCTCGGACGCACTTGTTAATGTTGAAGAATGGATGGAGGGAGCCAATGTTGCGTCTCCTGGCTTTCCGCACAAGGTCCATGAGGATCTCCATCATCTGATCTGGGGACAGAAGACAAACACACAGAACAGGATACCACATTGGAGACCAGAAACCACACAGAACTCCTGAACTGTGGCTGGTCCCAATTAAGACACCGTAAAACACACCCTGTATTTTGGTCATGATTGAGTACATTCAAGGAGGCTACATTCCAAAGATTTACTAGGTGATATCTCTTTCACAGTGGTTTACAGTCATTACAAAGTGATAATATTCTGGGTATGGCTAAAAAAAAAATCAATTTCACCCTTGTCTGACTTTATTCAATGGAGCAACTAGGAAATGTAAGATTGGCCTGAATGGCGTGTGGTGTGTATTTCATGGATGGTGCTGAGCTAGGTCTTCCCGTAGCCCATGTATGTGAGAACTCCTACCTGCATGTCCATAAAACCACAAGCCACCAACACATCAGCACCCCAGCCTTGGCACAAATGAACTGGGCATTAGAAGATACAGAAGAAATAATAAAAAATGAGAATAACCTAAATGTTATTCTCAACTCTACCCCCTTGCTGAGGAAAGCACTCTGCCACTTGTCTATCCTTCAGGTTGCCTTTAAATTTTTTTAAAAGATTAATTTATTTGTATGCATGTGTGGGTGTGAGCTTATGTGTACCACATGTGTGCCGGAGTCCACAGAGACCAGAAGAGAGCATCACATTCCGAGGACCTAGAGTTACAAGTGGCCATCAGTTGCAAAGTGGGTGCTGGGAACTGAACTTGAGTCCTCTGCAAGAGCAGTAAGGGATCTTAACCACTGAGCCATCTCTCCAGCCACTAGACTGTCTTTTTCAAGGAGAGCAAAATTTACTTGCTTTTGGAGACAGAAAGGATTGAGTAAAATAACGTCTATAAAATGCTCAACCCAGAAAAGGCTGCTGAAGTGGTTAGTCTCCATGTTAGGCTCAGAGCTCAGAATTCCCACACTGCAGTGGGTGCATGGCACATTCGCGTGGCCTCACTCTCCAGCCCAGAGCCCTACGGGCTAATCCACTCTGTCCTGGCACTATATATAATCACCTCTTCCAGCCCCAAGCAGTGCAAATCCTGAACTCTACAAAGACAGACATATCCCAGCCTCTCCTGATCCAACTCTAACCCTGACTCCCAGCAAACCCCTCCCCCTTGATGAGCCTGGCTTGAGAGTGAACTTACAGACTACTGGCAGATCCTACCACCTCCTCTGCCAAGTCTAGCCAACACAGATGCCCCAAGGGCCTGTGCCTGTCACAAACGGTGGAAAATGCACCTTAGCAGCTCCCACCAGAGATAACCTGTAGCTCTGGCCTCTCGGTGACCACAGGACAGTCACAGGCTTCCACGCAGTTACTAACACCTTCTGTAGGTGTGGTTCTCAACCTTCCTAAATGCTACAAACCTTTAACACAGTCCCTCATGTTGTGGTGACCCCCAACCATAAAAATATTTTCGTTGCTACTTCATAACTGTAATTTGCTACTGTAATGAATTATAATGTAATTATCTGTGTTTTCCGATGGTCTTAGGCGACCCCCATGAAAGGGTCGTTCGATCCCCCAAGGGATTGCAACCACAGGTTGAGAAATACTGCTCTATATGAAAGTAGGTATACTTCAGATTCCTGAGGTCAATGCATTTAAACCTTGTCCCAATAATTTTCCATCCATATGGGGGCCCAGAGGCTTCCATGTAAGAAATACTTTTGGTCAGTGCTGAAACCCAGGTGTTTCAGCTGGTCTAGCCTTTCTAGAGGCCACTCTCTCTGACCTTTGCTCCTGTCTCCCTCCCTCACTGGGGAAGACAGACAAGCAGGCACACAGCCAGCCAGACCTGCTTGTCTTCTAATCCCATTAGCTCAGGGTCTGCTCACTGATCCTATCCAATGGCAGAGCTCCGCTCATCATCAGGGACTTTTCCTGTGCCTGCCAAAGTCACTCCCGGCTGGCTCTGGCCAGCTGAGCAAAGAGTAAAGTGTTGAAGAGGCTCAGATCAATGAGGGTTGATAAGGGGCATTATCGTGCCACCTAGGGACCTTTGGGTGTCAGCAGCTTCCCCGTGGGCACTTAGCCAGGCCCTGCCCACAATCTCAAAAGCATCCAGCTGTGACACTGGGAAGGGCATCGCACCCTAATAGTTTAGGGGGTGAGAGAGTAAATTCACCTCCTCTTGCTCATAGATGCATGCATGGGCAAATGTCTAATTAGGCCAAGATTCAAATGCCCAGAATGTCACTGCCAGTGACACCGATCTGGGAGAGGCAGCTGGCCCAGGTCAGTGAAGACAGGAAAGGGTGGAACTGGACCTGTCTGGGAATCCATTCCAATCTCTAGGGAAGGTTCCAAATACTTTCCTAACGCACGCACTCCACCCCTAGCAGTCACCTCTCAAGGCGACCAGAGGGCTGGACTGCCACCTAGGGTTCAAGTCTGGGTACCTTCTGCCCCTCCTGGCGGCACCCACCATGGTACATTAGCCAGAGACACACAGGACAAACCCTTCGCGGCTCTGATGACAGGGACCGGAGGACCCCTGCGTTGCTCCCTGCACCTTCTTCCCTACTGATCCGGGATGGCCCAGTTGGCAGGACCCAGTGGAGGGCCCATTTCAAACCAGGGCGCCAGAGCGGGCCGGGGAAAAGATGCTCAAGAGTCTCCTGTGCACAGCGCGCCCGCTGCCGCCCGCCCTCGAAAATCCCACGCCGGGCCCCCACGGCACCGGGAAAGGTGGGAGCTGTCTGGGCAGGTTCTTTCGGGCACCCCGGAAGGTGTCACCGATTCCCTAGGTGGAGAGGCCCTCCCCGCACGCAGGGCCTTGGGTAGTGGCCGTGAACGCACCGAGAGGGAGTCTGCATACGAAGGCGACCGCGTGCAGTGCACCGGCCGAGCAGCCGAAGAACGTGCGCGCCTCGCCGAGGAGGTGCGGGGCGCGCTCGCTCAGACACAGCGTGGCCCCGATGTGGTA
>CABHPH010081675.1:4608-15798 GCA_902168325.1 Peromyscus nudipes | reverse complement strand
TGAAGCATTCCTACTAAAACCAAGGCAAGACAAAAATGTCCACTCTCTTGTAGTAGGAAGCTGTTTGAGACATGCCCTGGAGCACTGCCCCTGGTGAGGAAGCAGGTAGCTATTACACCTGCCTATGACCTTGAGGTACATGCCACTGGGGGATCCTTAAGACCTGGGATGCATGTACCCACGGTCTCTAGGCTTTGTGACTTCCTGGTTTTGGATACTGGGTCAGACCAGGGCAGAACTCGCCAAAGAACTGCATTGGAATGTGGCTCACCTCTCCAGGATTCTGTGACCAATTCCTTTATTCTGGTTGTGAGTTAACCCCCAATAAATTCCTTTGATCATTAAATAGACTCTGTGGATTAATCCCAATACTCTCTCCACTCTCATTCAATGTAATACTTGAAGACTTGGAGCAATAAGACAACAGATGGCAATACAAGGGATACAAATAGGAAAGGAAGAGGTCAAAGTGTCCTCATTTGCAGATGTTATATACCTTAAAGACCACAGAAAACTCTGACAGCTCACAAACATGCTCAGCAAAATAGTAGGTTACAAAATTAACACCAAAATCAGTAGCCTTCCTGTATACCCAGAATGTACACACAGAGAATGAAATAAGGAAACAATACCATTCACAATAGCCTCAAAAACTATCTTGGGATGAACCTAACCAAAGAAGTGAAAGACCTCTATAACTTCAGAACACTGAAGGGAGAAATGGACAAAGACACCAGAAGATGGAAACACCTACTCTATCGGGTCCCCGTTCATCTCATCATGTGCAATTCATCCAACTGAGCAGCAGCATCTCCCACCCTAAGGTCCAGCACGAGGAAAAGAATGACAGAGCTCCATTTTTTAATAAAAGGGGGACCTGTAGGGTCCTGGCCCCCGTTTTGGGTAATTGCTGCCTTGCTTGCGCACCTTGACCTTGATATTCCTCCCTATGCTAATTCCCTGCCAGATTCCACCCTCCTGAAAGGTTAAGAGAAATTCCTTGTCTGTGTATCCTGAATAATGGGCGTTAACAGATTAGAAGTAAGATTGTAAAACATCAGTAGCGAACTTCTGCCCTCCGGGGTCCTCCGATTGTGCTGTGAGCCTGTATTTAAGACCTCCTCCCCCCTTCAATAAATGACATTCAGCATTTAAAATTTAAAATATATATATATACATATATAATTGAATGAATACTGCGAATGTAATCTATGAATACCACAAATGTGATTAATATCATGAGTGTAATTAATGAATATCATGAGTGTAATTTAAAAAATAAATAAATAAATAAATAAAAAGATATGTGATCTCAAGTGCTGGGATAAAAGGTCTGTGTAACCATGCCTGGCTGTTCCCTGTGTGGCCTTGACCTGTGCCTCCAAAGTGATAGGATTAAAGGCCTGTGTGCCACCATTTTCTGACCTCTGTCTAATCTAGTGGCTGGTCTGTTCTCTGAACCCAGATAAGTTTTAGTAGGGTACACAATTTATTGGGAATGTGAAGGCAATTTAGACCCCATATTGAAGATTTTGGAAAGTATTGTGTTGTACTAGGGAGAACGTCAAATTTCCAGAGGGACCCAAGGAAACCCCCCAGCTCTCTGTTCCTTGAATCTGCAGCAAGCTGCCACTTGTTTCCAGGGGCCCAAACTCTGCTCAAGAGCTAACTAAACTCTGCTGTTTTGCAGGCTAACTCTCCCAGCAAGATGGCCTTCTACCTCCTTGGGGAATGAGGACTCAGAAGTCAGAACAACTCTAGAATTGCTTTGGACCATGAGTTTCTGAACAGGAATATTTTTTTTAACAAAGACAGACATGTAGTTTATTTTGTATTTTTTTAAAAATAAATACACTTTACACTTAAAAAAAAAAGAATGACAGAGCTCTTCAAAGGTGTTGGTGCCCTTCTCACCATTTTGGATCTTGTAGAATTAGTGAAGGGCATGGCTTCTGGGCCTTCCAGTTGTGACGGATTGCAGGGCATTTACCCACCAACCCCACAGTTCCCCAGAGTTTTCTTGAGTGCAAGCATCAGGAAATATTATATAGAAGGATTTAGAGTGTGGAGATAAACAGAAAATAATGGATAGCCTCGAGAGGGCCTGGAACCTTTTCCAATGGGCCCTGACTGTCTCTGCCCCAGGGTGTTTATAGATGCCGAGGGGTGGAGCAAAAGACTTCCCCCCAGCACAGCCAAGTGCAGACCATTTCAGAAACCTGCACTCAGGCCTGTGGTCTAATCATCCTCTCTATGCAGACCTGCTGAGTAAAGCCACTAGGAACCTGAAAATGGGCTCCCACAGGTCCCCCTTTTTAATATATAAAAAAACCTCGTTATTAATAACTTACAGCAATCTCCATAGCTGTTATACCTCCTAGTATGAGAGTAGAGAATGATAAAGATGGCATTTCTTTTTTTGGATTTGGCCAAAAGTGACTACAGCAGTCTTAGCTGCATCAAGCCCTTTCTAAACCAAAAGCTCTTAATGCAATTGTAAACTTAAAGAATCCCTTAGTTTCATCATTATCAGTAACAGGTTAACATAGATATTGTTATACATAGTCACAATTCTCTCAATCTTACATCTTAAAGCAAACTCTTAACAGAAACAATTGAATTAACATAAATGGTGCTATAAATAGTTAACAATTTTCTCAGTCTTACAACTTTGAGTCTTAATAGAACCATTTGAATTTTCTTGCTAACAAAACATAGGAAAAACTTCTGATGTATTCATATCAAACTTAAATATTTCCTTAACTTCAAACCAGGGTGCTAATAACAATAGGTTAACATACTAATTTCTACAAATATACATTCAACCTTAATTCACTCATAACTCCTCCTTTTCTTTATATATATATATATATATATTTTTTTTTTTTGGTTTTTCGAGACAGGATTTCTCTGTGTAGCTTTGCGCCTTTCCTGGAGCTCACTTGGTAGCCCAGGCTGGCCTCGAACTCACAGAGATCCGCCTGCCTCTGCCTCCCGAGTGCTGGGATTAAAGGCGTGCGCCACCAACGCCCGGCTCTTTGTATTTTTTTAAACAATCTCAAACCTAGTTAGAAGAAAACCCAAAGTTTCACAATTCCTACAAGCCCATATTTAAAAGCAATATTCTCAATCTAACCATTAAGACTTTGAAAACTTTTAGCAAAACATCCAAAAGCAGTTTCTTAATAAAACTCTTTACACTTTAAAGTAATCTCTTAGTATACCCATTTGCATTTCTTACGAACAAAACATAACATTAATCCACCTAAATAACAAGAAACTATTTTTTAAATTGAATAGACTAAGGAATATTACTTCTCCCTTTTCTTTATAACTTTCTTAAACAAAATCTCAAGCCTAGTTAGAAAACCCAAACTTTTCCATTTAAACTGTTTCATTTGTAACACAAAACCAGTTCCATAAGTAATTCCATTTTTACATAAACAGTTCCATAAAACAGTTCCATTTTTAACATAAAACAATTCATGAATCACCAGCATATATGCATACACAAAACTGCATCTTGAGTCTAGGTAGAAACAATAAATTTCTTCATTTAAATAGTTCCATTTTTAACACAAATAATTCCAGAAAACAGTTCCTAGGTCATCACCATAAGTAAATTCAAAATTGTCCCATTGCAATGAAATCACTATTGTTCATTTCACTTCTTAAGTCTCAAATTCCAATAATAAATTCTGATACCAGCCTTCCAAATATGAAGAAATCCATAACAAAGACCTTTTTGTAGTTTTATCTCATTTTTTAAAGTTCAAGAAGTTCAAGAAAAGTAAATTCTGGAATCAGACTTTCACTTCCAAATATGAAGAGAAGTTTTACAACCAAACCTTTTTGCAGTTAACAATTTTAGTTCGAACAAGCGTCTCCACAACTTTCATTCTCAAGCTGGAGACATTTTTAGTTATAGCAACATTTTTAACTGCACCGTTTTTGTTGTTAGCTCAGGTTTTTCTGTGTTGCGTTGATTTTCCATGGATCTCCACTGCGGATGCCTTGTGCTGGTTCTGGTGTCCATCATTCTTAGCTTCTTGGCGGCTTCTGGAGCTTTTGAAAACTGCTCAGACTGCCTGCTTTGCAGTCTACTAGGACACTAACTTCTGTATCTCAGGTTCTTTCACCATATATATTAGGCATAGAACCACACTCAATATTTATACATTTTCACAAACTCACATACACATATGCTTAAGCATAAACTCACACTCAACATTTACACTTTTTTTTTTACAAATTCACATATAACATAGTAACATCTACTTATTTATACTTCTTAAGGAAACTACAGAACTTTAGCAAATATATTTCATATTTACTTCTTAATTTCATTCCATAGTCTTAAACTTACGTTTACAACTAGAATCTTTACTTCTTACAAGCTTATTACTACATGTCTTAGGACTATGTTAGATACTTCTTGCAAGCTTATATTCTTTTTTTTTTTTTTAGTGTATTCTTTTTTTTAAAGATTTATTTATTTATTTATTATGTATACAGTGTTTTCCTGCATGTATCCCTGCAGGCCAGAAGAGGGCACCAGATCTCATTACAGATGCTTGTGAGCCACCATATGGTTGCTGGGAATTGAACTCAGGACCTTTGGAAGAACAAGCAGTGCTCTTAACCTCTGAGCTATCTCTCCAACTGCAAGCTTATATTCTTAAAGAAATTTTTATAAATCTATTTTACAAACTTACATAGGGCTACAATTAGCATATATCTAACTTAACAAACACCTAAAGATTTCTTAACACTTAGAAGATATTCAACATTTTCTAACAAGACAGAATAATTTTCTACTTCTTACTCTTAATTATTATCACTATCTCTATTAGAAAGATTCTCTTAACTAGTCAGGAAGTATGCCAATTATTTCTAAAGTTCAAACCTTATAGACAGCTTTGATTTCTAAAAGTTCTTGATTGAAACAAGAGTACAATTCTTTAATGGCTCTCTCTTAACTCTGGGATTTAATGAATTCTGTTGCTATGCATTTCAGATGTTTTGTAACAACTCTATTAAGAGCTACATCAGTTTACAGCAAATCCAAAAAGAAAGAAAAGAGATGAAAATCTTTGTAAGGAATATTCTGTTTCTGAATTGTTTAGCTGGCAACTCAGTCAATTTCCCAACAGGAGAAGATAGTTGTCTAAATTGGAGTAAGGTTCCAGACCTACAACTTTCAACAGGTCTGAAAACATTGCTGAAACTTAGTTACAATCGTCTCAAACTCCTCAGCAGTCTGGAAGACTCTTTATACTCTTACTATCCCCAGACTGCAAGATGGAACCTTACGATCACGAAAATTGATTTAGTTGCTTTTTACACTCATCACCAAACTCTGATACAATTTTCCCCTCTTAATTTTTAAAGCTTTATTTGCCATGAGTTCTTTAACAATGTTGATGGTTCTGATAGATTTTTATTAGCCCAATATTTTCACCAAAACTGTTACTATTCAAAGGAGTCAAGAACACAGATGTCCTTTCATGAAACACATTCTTCATTAGCTTACTCAGAGGAAGAGCATTTTCATGTTTTAGTATTTTCACTTCATTAGCTTTAACTCCTGATGTTACTGTTGTTAGCAGCTGTGATATTTAGCACTGATTTCTTATAAGGAACTTTCAGGTGTGAAGCAACTACTTTTTAAGACAGATTTTCTGAAGCTTGTTCCCATCTCTAAAGCAGTCATTTCTTTTTGAATGCCTGTTTCTTTGTCTCCTTATTAGATTTGCAAAGGAATCATTCATTGCAGGCTTTTAGTTCAAAAGGCAAAGAACTTATTTTCCCATAAGTTTCTTCATATCTAAGACAATGTTCAGTGTACATACTGCTTTCCATTGCTTTTTTAAAGGGTTTTTAAGTGACTTGTTGACAAACGGTGCTGCGACCTGCACAGCCTGGAACCGAGAACTGGCGAAGGACGTCGAGGTTAAGCAGCACTCTGGACACACCGTGGTTCGTCATTCAAAGAGAGCTCCTTTACTGACTATCCATCAGCCTTATATACCCTGCTACTTCCTACTCTCCATGGGGTCAGGGTACGTTCCTCAGGTTCCCATCTGCATCCCAGCAGCTTAGCCAAACAGGAAGACCGCAAGCGAATCAGCAGAGAGCTGATTCTCGAAACAATGTTCCAGCAATAGCTCTATCATAAACATCCTGTGACTTACTGACCACAGGAAAAGAGGAAGAACAAAAGGGCCCCTTAGGGCAAGCAAACAAGCTATGCACAAGGCCTGTTCAGCGTCTGCTGCCAACAAACAGTATTACTATTTTAAATCATCTAAGAGGCAAGCTTTTTGTCTGATCTTAGTTCTCAAGAGGTAAGATTAAGCTTTCTAGCATTGCTTGGAAAAGAAACTTCATTCTGAGCTGAAACAGTTTTTGGACCATCTTTAGCTGGAAAAACTACATTTCCAAGAATGTATTTCTCTTCATCAGCTTAGGGTTACCAACTAGCTTATGGACTTCATTTCCCATAGTTCTTTTCAGGTCTAAAAGTCAACTTCTAGTTCTCTTTCACCGGTCTTGCTTTCAAAGTTTTTTGCCTGGGAGATTTGGACCAAGCTTATTGCATTTTCAACTACAGGAAATCGGGAGATTTATGCTCTCTTTTACTGGGTTTGCTTTCAAAGTTTTCACGTGGGATGTTTGAACCAAGCATTTTATGTTTTCAATTATGGAATATTGGGAGATTTCTGCTCTCTCTGAGCTGGCTTCAACAGGTGTCTCTCCTTCATTTGACACTGGCCCTGGATCAGAACCACACCTGCCTCCTTAGCATGCATTGAGGCTGGCATTCCTGACAGCAGCTTTCCTCAGGGCTCGTGTTTGCCTTAGCCAGTCAGTGAAAAACAAGAGCATTTACAACAGCTTTTCCATAGCTCCTTCAGAGAGATTTTCTCCCACCCATAGATCTTTATCTCATTTTGCTTGTTCCTCCCCCCACCCCAGATGCAGAGCTTCAGATAGCTCAGGCTGTGGCTCTGTTCCTCTGCTAGCTGCCTTTGGAGATAGGGGCTTTTTTTCTCCCCAGAATCTGCCTCAAACTCTTAGCAGCTTTCATTTTCTGGGGAGAAATTTGTTCCTTCTCCATTTCTTCAGAGAGTCTTTCTCCCTGACAGTTAGTTCCCAGTTTGGTCTCAGATTATCCCCTCTGCCCCAGAAACATTTTCCAACACTAAAGTGGTGGCTTTTCCTGCTACTAAAGGTAGGGGCTTTTTGTCCGTTTCTGTTTTGGGGGTCTGTGAGGTTTGTGTTCATAAATCAAACTCAGCAAGGGAGGTTTTCATTCCCTAAACTCACATTAGGACAGGTGTTTTGCCTCATCAGGCCTTCACCTGACCCAGACCCCCAGTGGGTTGTGTTTGTTTGCCCCAGCACTTACAGATAGTGCTTATCACCAGAGGCAGTCATCCCTCAGGGCTACACTCCCTTGTCTAACCAGGAGTCAGTTGAAACAAAGATTTTTCAGAAAGATGCTTTCTCTGATAGAAAAGAAAGCTTTACTCCTGGATGGTTCTCCTTTCTGCCCTGGCTGGGCTCTTTCCCCAGATAGCATTTCTGACTCTGCGGGGCAAGTGTTTCAGACACAGTTCAGCTTTATTGCCTTCCCCAGCAGCCCCTCCTGTCAGGGAAGGATCTGCCTTGGTTCTTTGTAGGCTCTGTGCATGCCTGCAACTTTCCTGAGTCTATGGCTAAGTTCTAGCTGTAGGAGAATTCTGGATGGTAGTTTCTCCGTTGTTGTTTAGAAGTGAAGATACAACACTTAACAGAGTTTCAGCTCATTGCTTCAGGGCATCTTTGTGTTAGGGCAATTAGGAGCACCCTTTCATTCCGACAAGTGCTCACTCAGAAAAAAAAAAAACCCTTGATGCCTCAGCTCAGCTGTAACTGAAAGGCTTGGTTTTGGGGGGGGGTTGTTTGTTTGTTTGTTTGTTTGTTTTGCTTTTCCCACATAAACAGTTTCCTGCCCTTTTGGGCTCTTTATGGCTCTTCACTGCACTCTCCCAAGCTGTCTTTTACTAGCTTGAAGAGACAGAGCTTAGAAGAGGTTTTTAGGAGCTCCATCCCTGCCTCCTGCATTGCAATGTCCCTGCAATCCTTTTTTTCGGGGCGGGGGGGACAGTACCTAGATCTTTCCCACCAGAATCCAGGGTGGCCAGCCAAGGTCACAAGAAACCCAGGTGGTCTACCTTCCCAGGTCCCAGAGCTCCCTCAAGACTCATCTATGCCAATCCCACAGCCTCCTCTCAGCTTTAACTATAATGTGAGATTGTCTCAAAAAATAATAAAAATAAAAAGATACATGCCAGCAGACATGGGTCTGCCCCCAGCACAGGTGGGAGGAGGCAGCAGAAGTGGGATTCGGCTCTAACTATGAACATGGTCCAGAATGGGGAAGGGGGCACTCCTGCGCTCTGGCTGGACATTCCTGGAATTCAGTTTCTGCTGTGGTTTCTCTGCTTCATCTGACCACGTGGAAGTGACAGGAGAGCACAGGACCTTCAGATTATGTCACTTGGAAAGTGGCAGGTGGGAAATGGAGGGGCACTTGGAGGGCGTTCTCTGGTACCTGTCGAGATCAGGACAGGACTGAAGAGAGAGCACAAGATGAGATAGCGCCTCAGAGAGCAAGCGCCCGGGAACCCATACACTTATCTCCTGGCAGTTCAGGCAGGGCTAGATGTCAGAAAACCCGTCATGATTATTTAAGGGCGACATTGTTAGAGCGCATCTTGGAACCTAGGAGTTCCACCGACACCAAATTGTTGGGAATTATAAAATCTTTACTTTCAGAGCCAGTAAAATGGCTCTTCAGTGAAGGTGCCCATCACTAAGCCTACATGTTAGCAGCAGATGCTGAACAGGCCTTGTGCGTAGCTTGTTTGCTTGCCCTAAGGTGCCCTTTTGTCCTTCCTCTTTTCCTGTGGTCAGTAAGTCACAGGATGTTTATGATATAGCTATTGCTGGAACATTGTTTCGAGAATCAGCTCTCTGCTTGCGGTCTTCCTGTTTGGCCTAGCTGCTGGGATGCAGATGGGAACCTGAGGACCGTACCCCGACCCCATGGAGAGTAGGAAGTAGCAGGGTATATAAGGCTGATGATTGTCAATAAAGGAGCTTCCTTTTGGATGATGAATCACGGTGTGTCCAGTGTGCTGCTTAACCTCGACGTCCCTCGCCAGTTCTCGGTCTCCGGCCATGCGGGTCGTGGCACCTACAGACTGGAGATTGATCCCTGGGACTGGCATGCTGAAAGAAGAGAGCTGACCTGCAAATTGTCCTCTGAGGTCTGCAGGTGCGCATGCGCACCCTAACTGAAACGGATAAAATGAAATAAAAAAAAAAACCTTCCTTTTCAAATGTGACGATGCTCTGTGATGTGGGCTGAGCTGTTTTTAACAGTCAGTTGCAGTTAATATGAGTGGTTGTGATTCTCTTAGCACATCTAGGACTTGGACTTCACCATCAAAGGTTAAGTGTGTTTTACCGGTTACAGTCACAAGATGGCAGCACAGCCTCACTGGTGTTTCCCAGTGAGCCAATCAGATGGGTGAGCTTTCATCCAGTGACTGACGGGGACAGATGCAAAAACCCATGGCTAAACAGTGGGCCAAGCTAGGGGAGTCCTGCTAAGGAGAGAGAGGGATTGTAGGAACCAGGTGGGGTAAGGGGCATCACAGGAAAACCCACAGAATTGGCTAGCCTGGCTCATGGGAACTCAGAGTATGAA
Organism: Peromyscus nudipes; assembly: GCA_902168325.1. Lineage (NCBI taxonomy): Eukaryota > Metazoa > Chordata > Mammalia > Rodentia > Cricetidae > Peromyscus > Peromyscus nudipes. The sequence goes on along the minus strand of CABHPH010081675.1, from coordinate 6,038 downwards.
CCAACAACCAGGGAGCCTGCAGGGGACTGACTTCTGCATATATGTGAAATTGTGTAGCTTGGTCTGTCCCTGGCAATGGGAGCAGGGGCTGTCCCTGAGGCTTTGGCTGACTCTTGGGAACTTATTCCTCATGCTGGACTGCCTTGCCCAGCCCGAATACAGCAGAAGGTGCTGTGTCTTATGGCAGCTTGATGTGCCGTGTTTTGTTGATGCCCATGAAAGCCTACACCTTTCTGAGTAAATATGGAGGAGGGGTGGATTGAAGGGTCAGGCAAAGGGGAGGTGATAGAAGGGGATGTGAGGAGAGGAGGGAGGGCAGGCCATGGTCAGGATGTAAAATTTGAAAAGAAGAGGGTAGACTGGGTGACTGGGTCAACTGCCCCCTCTGAATCCCTGTAGAGTGACATATGTTCAGTGCATGTGAAACATTTGTGGTGATATATTGTATACCCTAATAAAATGTGCCTGGTGATCAGAGAAGCAGAGCAAGCCATAGCCACCACCTCTTACCTGACCAATTCCTCAGCCTGAGAGAGCCTCAGCAGATAGGCCTCTAGCTGAATGAGCTTCCTCAGCCAGAAAGGCTTCTGTGAAAGGGACGCTTCTGCCGAAAAGCCCTTAGTTCCTGTTTCCTCACACTTTATAAAGGGGGAATGTGGTGATATATTGTGTACCCTAATAAAATTTACCCAAAGATCAGAGGACAGAACAAGCCACTAGATTAAACATGGAGGCCAGACAATGGTGGCACACACCTTTAATCCTGGCACTCAGGAGGCAGAGATCTGTCTAGAGCCAGTGAGCTCAGAGCCACCCTGGACTACAGGAGATTGACTCAGTCTAGGAGAGAAACAGAGTCAGGCAGTGGTGGCGTGCACCTTTCATCACAGCACTTGAGATCTCGTGCCTTTGCTTGGGAAGCACACACAACTTTAATCCCAGGAAGTAATATGGCAGAGGCGAGAAACGTATATAAGTCATGAAGAAACAAGAACTAAGGGCTTTTCGGCAGAAGCGTCCCTTTCACAGAAGCCTTTCTGGCTGAGGAAGCTCATTCAGCTAGAGGCCTATCAGCTGAGGCTCTCTCAGGCTGAGGAGTTGGTGAGGTAAGAGGTAGTGGGTGTGACTTGCTCTGCTTCTCTGATCACCAGGCACATTTTATTAGGGTGCACAATATATCACCACACACATGGATTTAGAATTGGAAGACACTATAGAGAAGAGCTTGTCAAAATTTAATGTGCTTACAAACCACACAATAACCACACGAGGTTACTGTTTCAATACAGATTCTGATATTTCTAGTGGGACCTGAAAGCCTCCCTCCCCCTCCCTCCCCCTCCTTCCACTTCCCTCTCTCTCCTTCCTCCTCCCTCCTCCTCCTACCTCCCTTTCTCCTTTTTCCCCCCTCCCCCTCCCTCCCTCCATGC
>CABHPH010081674.1:27753-42395 GCA_902168325.1 Peromyscus nudipes | reverse complement strand
ACACACACACACACACACACACACACACACACACACCAACAAGAAGGAGGGACAGGTGAGGGTAGTGGATCAAACACGAGCAAAGCATATGATCTGTATCTATGAAAATACCATCACGGTAGGGAGGGAGGATTAGGTGAGGAGAGCGATGGGAGGGCAGGGCAGAGGAGGCAGGAATAACTAACACTGAGGGTTTTTGAGAAGGTCATATGGAAATCTACTATTTTATAAGCTTCCTAAATATATAAACGTATAAACACGTTTAACTGGAGGTATCCCACATGGGAGACTATGCTCCTCCCAGAAGCCACAAGGTGCCAAATAAAAATCCCAGTAGTGTCCCAGACACCCCTAAAACAATATAGGATATTACTATTGGTCTTGACTGTTCACCAGAACTTGACGGTAAAACCTTATTGTTGATGATATCCTATACATTTGTCACAGGACATGACAAAATCAAGTTGGTACTGACCAGGAAGTTTTCTCCCGGCTGGCTAGCTTTCACAGTACTGGAAGGTGCTATGTAGGCCGCTGGGAGAAAAATATCATCAACAATCTGTGAACCCTGCAAACTGCAATAATAACTGGCATGACAAGACCCTCCCCTGGGCGCAGCAGTGGCGCTAACATTATGGGAGTAACCAACCACTTGGCGACTGAATTTAAGGCTTTTTGGTCAGGAGGAAACAAACGCCTGGTGCTGTAAAATCTGGCCACGAACCTATGGTTAGAGAACTCCTAGGCCCAGAGGTGAACCTACTACTATTATCCTGCTAAACGGACTGTCTTCTACCTTCTTATTTCTCTACCCATAGATCAGTGAGGCTCTCAAACCTCATCAGAGAAGTTCCTTTGTGCAGTGAGTGGTGGCTTAATGCAGAGACTTACGGCTGGTCAAAGTACAGAGACTACAGGTCACGGGATGTTCAGAACGAATGAGAGAACTATGTTAAACCCCTCTCAAAGGCTCTGGGATGATGATGGAAGAGGAACAGAAAGATTCTAAGAGACAGAAGTTGGGGAGAATCGGAGCAAAACTGTTTTGGCAGGACTTGGTAGGACTGATACACTCATGAACTTACAGCAGCATTGGTTGTCTGCACGGTATCAAGTCAATCAACATTCTAGCATAGAGGGAGAAGGGTTCATGAGCCCCCACCCAGAAATGAGGCGCTATGGGCAGCTGATCACTTCTTGGGTAGGGTGAGTCAGTTTTCTTTAAGTGTGTGGCCTCTGGTAAGTCCACTGGAAGTTCCTGTAGATGACCACACAGTGTGAGTAAATGGGCGGCACAAACTGAATTGGAGGGGTGAGAGAGAGACAGAGAGAGACAGAGACAGAGAGAGACAGAGACAGACAGAGAGAGAGAGAGAGAGAGAGAGAGAGAGAGAGGAGAGAGAGAGAGGACACATGGTTTGGGAGGTAGGGAGGTAGGGAGGTAGAAATGGCTCTGGGAGGAGTTAGGGACAAGAGTTGGAGTGAATATGCTAAAGATGTATTGTATAAAATTATCAAATAATAAAAATATTAAAAACTAAATACCATAGGCAAAATCCATTATTGTGCATGCCAACTAAAAATTAATAAAAAGAAAAGTTTGTTATGGTATCACTGAATTGTATTTACTGTGTGGATCTAGTCTCAGTTTTAAACCATTCACATTCACTGCTGGATATCTGGATTGTTTCCAGTTTGGGGCTACTATAACTAAGGCTGCTGGGAGCATCATTGCTTAAGACGTCATACGGACAGGCACTTGAATTCCTCCCGGGAAGGATCCATGAGGGTGGATGGATCACAGGGCTTCTACAAGTTCACGTTTTTAAGAAACTGCCATTGTTTTCTCACACGACTGTGCCATCTTACCTTTCCCTAGAAGCATATGAGCACTGGTTCTTGACATCCTGGCCAACATTTGGCATGGCCGATCTTTGTAACCCTGAGCATCCTTTTTCAGCTGCACCGGGATACCACCCTGTGGTTCTGATTTGCCTCCTGTAATGGCTGAAGATGCTGAGCACTTCCTTCCAAGTGCTTATTTCTCACTGCCTATTCAGACACTTTGCCCGTTTCAATTTTTAAATTTAATTCTTGAGGCAGGGTCTTGCTTTAGCCCAGGCTAGCTTTCAACTCTCGATCCTTCTACCTCTGCCTCATGAGTACTGGGAATATTCATGACACCATGTTAGACACTCTCCGTTTCAAACCAGGTTGTCTGTTTCTTCCTGTGGACTTTGGAGAGTTCTTACTGCTCTCGAGGGTCCTCTATGTGACAGGTTAATATTTTCCTCCACTTGTCCATTGCTTGTCTGCTTCTCGTTATATTTATTCTTAAAGTTTTCACTTGGTAAAACCAATTATGTAACTTTCAAGAAATATATTGTGCTTCTGGTGTCAAATCTAAAATAAATTTTTAGTGCTGTATGAGTATTAATATATTTCTCAGGTTTATACCTAAGCATTCAAATATCATTTTAAAGTATCACAACTGTTGATATTTCATTGTTAATATACAAGTGCTTTTTTCTTTTCAGTGCTGGAGATCAAACTCAGGGCCTCTTGCTAGAATTCTAGGCAAATATTCCACCAGTAAGCTACCTCGAAGAAACGATTTTGTGTAATGATTCTGTATCTTGAAACCTCACCTAAATCGCTTCTTAGTTCTCATAGGCCTTTCCTGAAGCTTCTGTGACATTTCGACAGTGAAGATAATGCCGTCTGTAAATAAGAACGTTAAGTCCTTTCTAATCTGGATGCTGTATGTATTTTCCTTCCTGACCATGGACCAGTGCCTCTAGTGTAACACTGAGCAGAAGTGTTGAGAATCAAATCCCTTGCCTTGCTGATGTTAGGGGGGAAACATCTCCTGCTTCACCAGGATGCATGATGTTGGCAACAGGTGTTTCACAGATGCTCCTGCTGTGGCGATGGGGTTTCTTTCCACTCCACATCTTTTCCGTTGCATTGCTTCATTCAGGAATCTGCCCTCAGAATCCCAGCCCTGGGGAGGCTGAGGCAAAGTCACAAATTTGAGGCTAGCCTACCTAGTCCACACAGCAAGAACCTTCAGAGAGAAAGAGAGAAAGGAGGGGAGAGAGTGGAGGAGAGGGGAGGGAGAGAAAGGAGGGGAGAGGGGAGGAGAGGGGAGGGAGAGAAAGGAGGGGAGAGAGGGGAGGAGAGAGGGGAGGGAGAGAAAGGAGGGGAGAGAGGGGAGGGAAAGGAGGGGAGAGAGCAGGAGGAGAGAGGGGAGGGAGAGAAAGGAGGCAAGAGAGTGGAGGAGAGAGGGGAGGGAGAGAAAGGAGGGGAGAGAGTGGAGGAGAGGGGAGGGAGCGGTCCAGCACCTTGTCTTGTTCCTCTTTCCCCCATTTAAGGGTTTCTCTTTATCATGTATTTCCCCGTGGAGCAATGCAACCGCAACCGTGATGAGCACTGGCGTCGTCTCCTTCCAGTGTTTTGGGTCTGTGGGCTTGGAGCCTTCATATCTGAAGACACTTCACACATCATCTTCCCGTGCTTCTGCCAAATAGTTTTGCTGTTTCCTCCCCTACTCTTCTTAAGATGGCCCAAGACTTGCCAGGTAGACATTGTCTACCAGGTTAGAAATGCCCCGCTCATTTAAAAGCGTTTTGTTCTTTTTTCTCTATTTCTTACACTCCAGCCCCGGTGGTCTCCACTTCAGTAGTCTCTTCTGCCATGGCTGTTCTGTCATTAATCCTTATCAAAGGTAATAGAAGTTTTATCTCACTACCGTGACCTTAGATATTGATAAGTAAATCTAACATGGCTCTTTTAAAAATACCCTCCATGTCTCTCCTTAAGATTTTTAATCTTTCTTCTGACTTAACATGAACAAAACCACACTCACTACTGCACTGGTTCTGGTTCGGATCCTTCTGCACAGTCCTTGTTTCTTCGCATTATTGAACAGACTTGGCTGCAAACCAGACACTGTCCATGGAATTTTGGACTCTATTTTGTTGACGATGGATATTTTGCTTTACGACATAATTCTGAGCTTTGTTGCAAGACGCAGAGAAGGTTCTTGGGAGCAGTTGGAACCTTTCAGGTTTTGCATTTGGGACTGTGTGAAAAGCGGCATTTAGTCTGGGGCTCCTTAGTCCCCACTATGTATTCACGACACCTGTGAACACTGTGCTCCGAGTCTGCTTAAATCCGGGTCTTCTGGTCCGGCTCTGAAGAACAGGCAACAGCCATAGACTTCCTGAACTCTAAGTTCCTTCTGATTGTTCTGGGCAAGCCTTTCCCCATGTTTGAGACATCTCTGCAGCCCCAGCACTGAGATTACAAGCATGTGCCACCTTGCTTGGCGTTTTGGTAGTTGTTTCCAGCTTTTGCTCCTTTGACCTGCTGAGTGCTTGGATCGCAGGGACACAACACCACCCCTAATCTCACAGAGTGCTGGGAACCAAACGGTGTTTGTGCATGCTGGACAAGAGCTTTCCCGACTGCACCCCATCTTCAGCCCATCACAGGGCTTGCGGGTCAAACTCGGGTCCTATCGCTTGCACGGCAAGCACACTGTCAGCTGAGCTAACCACCCAGGCGTCTAGGGTATCGAAAAGCATTATTTCATGTGTTTTATTCTTAATAGTTGTTCAGGTTGTTGCTCAATTTTGGCTAGAAGAAAAAATCCTGGATTTATTTTTAAAAATTGTTCTACACGAGTTTTATGGTGTGTGTGTGTGTGTGTGTGTGTGTGTGTGTGTGTGTGTGCACGCACGCGCATGTGCCATAGCGTGCATGTGGAGATCAGAGGATAACTTTCAGGTGTCAGTCCTCTCCCTCTACCATATGAGCTTGGAGATCGAACCTGGTGCTGCCTTTACCACCTCCCCCCGCCCCCAGCCATCTCTGTGGCAGTCTGGATTTATTGGTTATAACTTCTCTAGTACTTTACAAGCAATAACGTATCACATTGCTAACAATACAGTGTAAACTACACTCTGCTACAAATGGGGCTTTCACAAAAAGTCTTTGTGAGGAAAGCATATTAGTTCTTTGGCATTCAAATTAAAAAAAATGAAGTATTTGTAAAGTTGATTAGTCATAATCCACTAAAAACATGAAATCAGAAGAATAACATTATCACTGACACACCAGTAAAAACAATCCTAAGTCATGGAATAAAATCAAGGTCTCTGTTGTCTGTTTAACACTAGGAAATTGCTGGTAAATTCTTTACTCTCTAGTAAAGAACACAAGTGTTTTCTACTGCCTTCCTTTTAAGAAGGTTTATTTTATTTTAATTATGTATATGTGTGTATGTCTGCATGTGGTGTCCTGGTTAGTTTTCTGTCCACTTGACACAAGCTAGAGTCATCTCAAAGGAGGGAACCTCAATTGAGGGAATGCTTCCGTAGAAACCAGCTGTAGGGCACTTTCTTAATAGTGATCAACTCAGCCCACTGTGGGTGGGGCCATCCCTGGGCTGGTGATCCTGTTCTATAAGAAAGCAGGCTGAGGAAGCCATGAGGAGCAAGCCAGTAATCAGCACTCCTCCATGGTCTCTGCATCAGCTCCAGACTCCGGGTACTTATCCTGTTTGAGTTCTTATCCTGGCTCCCTTTGATAATGGACTACAGTGTGGAAGTGTAAGCCTTTCCTCCCAACTTGCTTCTTGGTCGCGGTGTTTCATCACAGCAATAGAAACCCTAACTAAGACATGTGGTTATATGAGTATAGTGCAGGTACCCACAGAGGCAAGGGGAGGGCACTGGATCTCTTGGAGCTAGAGTAACAGGCAGTTATGAAGCACTGATGTGGGTGCTGGGTACCAAATTCAGGTCCTCTATAAGAGCAGCAAGTGTTCTTAAGCTCCTGAGCCATCTCTTCAACTTCTCTACTGTCTTCTAATTAGCTTCATTTCCTTGGAATGTGTCTAGGATTTTCTTATCTACCATATCAAGTCTCAACCCTGCTCTCTTTTCTCCGTTCTCAAATTACTACCTTTGGTCCTATTACGTCCATTTTTTTTTCTGTTAGTCCACACAAAGTACTGAGTTTAAAAATTAGAACAGGGCCGGGCGTTGGTGGCGCACGCCTTTAATCCCAGCACTCGGGAGGCAGAGGCAGGCGGATCTCTGTGAGTTCGAGGCCAGCCTGGGCTACCAAGTGAGCTCCAGGAAAGGCGCAAAGCTACACAGAGAAACCCTGTCTCGAAAAAACCAAAAAAAAAAAAAAAAAAAAATTAGAACAGGTTATATGTAGCAGGCAACACTCAAAACCTGGCTGAGCAACTTATGTTCTAGGAAAGAGGTGACACACTAAATTCACCAGAAGGGGACTTATAAAGGGCACCTCACTTACTTACGGGTAACCGATATCATTGTGACTATATGGACTCAGGAGCTTTCTATGCAGAATACAAAGCCATCAACTGAGTGAAATATGAAATGGAAGAAGATACAGAGAGCAATGAAGTGAGGTGCACTGGAAAGAGCAGTGGCCTCTGCTTCAGGCACGGCATTGACCTGCTCTGTGGATTTGGACAAACAGCTTCTCTTTGTCTGCACCTGATTCCAGCTTTAAAAAAAATGTAAACTATGGACCACAAGTTTAGCTGTGATCTGGCAGATCTAAAATCTTATGGCAGTTCAGGAGGCTATAAGGGAAATAGACCTAAGTCAGTGGTTCTTAACCTGTGGGTCATGACCCCTTTGATAAACATCTATCTCCAAAACTATTTTCATTACACTTCATAACAGTAGCAAAATTACAGTTATGAAGTAGCAATGAAAATAATTTTATGGTTGGGGTCACTACAACATGAGGAGCTGTGTTAAAGGGTCCTAGCATTGGGAAGGTTGAGGACCACTGTCCTAAGTGATAGTAGAGTGGGATATTACCTTTTAGTTGAGAGAAACTATCTTTCTTTGGCCCTTTGAAGACAATTTGTGAATATAATTTTATTGTAGAAGTTGCACCAAATAAACACCTGTCTCAGGAGAGCTGGTTATAGGAAATGAAATAGACAATGCACAAAGGTTTCTGGAGGGATGGGGGAAGAAACAGAATTCTAGTCTCCTACGCTGCAGATCCCAAATCAGAAAGATCTGCCAGGATGCACCATGCTATTCCTAGGAAGGGCAACAACTTTCTTGAAGTAAAGTTCTTTTAGGAACTGGGAACTCAAGTGCAGAGGACACATGGGTGCAGCATGGAGACAGGATGCTGCTAGTGGCTTCAGCCTTTAGCCTGCTCTGGGAATGTCACCTGAGCAAGCAAACATGAACGTATGTCACTGGGGATATCCAGCCGAGGTTCTACTGGGGCCTGAGTGGAGTCCTAATCACCTTGAAGAGGACAAATCACATCCAACCAGGAAGCTGTAACCATGAATAGTGGCAAAATAAGGCATAGGGTGGATTCTCATATTCCAGGATCCTAGCAAGGCTGGGCTCCCTCAGAGGAGGGTCTCGAGGACCCAACCTTTTCTTAAGAGGGCTGGCTTTTGAAAAGAAAGGGGGTATAGCCATATATGGAGTCCCAGTTGGCAAAGTAGGTTATAAAAGTGACATTAACATGGATATCTACTCTTCTGGCTAAATCTTCAAGTAAGTTTTGAAGACATATAAACAATATTAATGCTGTTCATCAAACACTATAAACTGAAAACTATTTTGGGGTGGTGATGGGGATTGAACCCAGGGTCTTCCACATTCTCGATGTCTGAGTTAGGGTTTCTATTGCTATGATACAACACCATGACCAAAAGCAACTTGAGGAGGAGAAGGTTTATTTCACTTTTATTTCCATATCACAGTCTATCACTGAGGGAAGTCAGGACAGGATCCTGGAGGGAGGAACTGAAGCAGAGGCCATGGAGGAACCCTGCTTACTGCTTTGCTTCTCGTGGTTTGCTCAGCCTGCTTTCTTATACCATCCAGGACTACCCACACAGGGGTGTCTCTACCTCCGTGGGAGGGGTCCACCCATGTCAATCATCAATCAAGAAAATGCCTCATAGCCTTGCTCACAGAGCAGTCTGATGGGGGCATTTTCTCAGCTGAGGTTTTTTTCCCTTCCAAAATGACACTAGCCTGTGTCAAGTGGACATCAAAACTAGCAAACACTGGGCAAACACTGGAGTTCATTATCATGAAATGGCTGCTAGCCTTTTATCTGGCGATTTTCCGGATGTTGTTACCGGACTCTTGGATAAATCTTTCTGCTATAGTTGTCCCATTGTCTTCCTCTTATTCTTTACCTCTCCGCTGACTCTTCTTCCCGCTCTCTCCAAGCATGATGGAACACACTGTGCATCCCTTTCATCCCCATCATCACGTGCTTTCTGTGAATGCTGATCCGCCTTTGGCTCGTCATCTATCAACGGCGGCACTGTGCACTCTGCTTTCTGCTTCCCCTCATTCCTAATGTTAATTAAGCAACACTTGCCGCCTAATGCAGCAAATCAGCAGGGATCGCAGGATCTAAGAATGAAATACTTCACAGTGTGGGGAGCAAGGATCCCAGAATAGCATGCAGGAGTCTGACAGCTAGTCTTTACTCTAAGCAGTAGACAATGTGTTAAAGTATGTAGACATTAGCTGAAGTCAGATTGTGAGAAAGCTTTCCAAAGGTTCTGATTTGGGTTTTGGCTGGATCTCATTCTTGTCGCATGCCAAAAACCCCAGCTGCACATGTGCATAACACACACACCCCAATCATTTCCTCATATGGTTCAGCAGGAAACGCTAATTACTACTATATTATCATAGCATGTTCATCCCCTCCAAAGAAGCTACACAGACCACAACTCTGATCAGTCAAAAATACAATATTAATGAATGCAGACTCTTTTCTTAATTTATCCGTTCTTCATTCATTACTGGATCTTATGCAGATAGTAAAGTGTCTAACAGTTTTAGTGTTAAAAGTATTATAATTCACCAAGTTAAAAAATCCACAGTGGGAAATCTGAAAAGCTGCAATTCACAAAAAAGTAGAACGTTAAATTTTACAGACAACCTGTCATGTCTAGAATGCTTGAGATGAAAAAAAAAATGAATATGCCTTGTGGGTGAAGGAAAAGAGTAAATTACAAACTGTTTCTCCTGGTGCTCCCCACCCCATTTCTCCCAGAAACAGCGCGTTAAGTAAATACTTCTGTAAATCAAACACGAAATTACTTAGTAATTGCTGAGTGAATTTCTGCTTTTATCAGGCATTTAAAAAGTTAGTTACTATAAATTCGTAAAGGTTAGTTTTTAGAGGAGAAAGTTACCAAATCTATAGAGACCCCCGAGTGCACAGAGCTATTGAAATGGCTTTGGTATTACTTTTGGATTGGAAATACTTTCTAAACACATCAGACTTCCTACTGAAAGTGGAAAGCAGTTCAACTTCAGTGTTTCCCAATGGAAAGGAGAGTGCTTGTCACTTAATGTCACTAATGCCTCAGACAGCGAAGGGAGGGCCTGCCGCGGAGCAGCTAAACCGCTCCCTCTGCTTTATTTACTCAAACACTCCATCTGCAGTCTTCTGGTTAGCGCCAAGGGGACTGAGATTTAAGGCTGTCCTAGGACTGAAGATCTTACAATTGCATCATCGAGTCCTTAGTAGTTCTCAATGGTTTCCCTAGTTCGGTATAAATGTCCATTTCCCTTGACCTTCGAGGAGGAAGTTCCATTTACTAACCCTTTTGTGGCAATAGTTTTTAGTGCACAGTTGAAAAATCCACCCAAATTTGCACAGGGAGCAATCACGAGAGGCTCTGCAACTCTGGTGACTGTTTCATTTGTTCTTTTACGCAGATCAAAATACAAAGCATTCTAAACTTCAAAGTATCCAATAAGAGCGTAGTGACACATCTAACTTTTCCTATTTAAATATAATCTGAGTGAGGAGTCAGGGCCTGCCCCAGAAGCTGACCTGGAAAATGTATTAGAGACGGACTGTATGGATCCATCTAAAGGGAGTCCAGAATTAAAGATAACACGTAAGCATCAGCTTGGAAAGAAGTAGAAAAGTTTGACAACGTTAAGTTTCTGATGCTGGGAAGCAACAGGAATTCTTATTTGTTGATGGTTGGTTCCACAGCTCTTGAAAACAACTTGCACTGTCTAGGGAAGCTGAAGGCATACATGGATATGACCCACAATTCCATTCCAAGGTTACACGGTGGAGATACTCCTGAGTTCCTAAACGGAACATTCTAGAAGAGCATTCACAGCAGCATTATTTATAATAACCCTCTAGTAGAAACAATGTAATGTCTGTCAGTAGCACTGAGGTATACAGTATTTATAATACATTTATATCATGGAATAACACAGCAAATTGGAGCCACATGTGGCATGCAGCTTAATGTCATAAACCTAATGTTGAATGTTAGCCTGTAGAAGAAATATAAAAATCCTAACATGCATCCCAACTCCATTATTGTGTTAAAAATGGACAAATCTTCAACACCTAGTATGATGGAATAAACTATTTATATTCCTAACAAATTCACATATTGAAGCCCTACCTCCCAGCATGATGATAATCTTGGAGGCAGGGCTTTGGGAGGTGTTTAGATCATGTTATGATGGTGGATACTTCACGAACAGGGTTAGCTCCACTACTAGGGACCCCTCTCTCATTCGCTTTCTACCACATAAGGACACAATCAGATGATGACTATTTAAACCAGCAAGAGCCCCTACAAGAACCTAAGCTGCTGGTACCCTTGTTCCAAGTTTCCAACCTGTAGCACTGGGAAATAGATGCTTGTTATCTGAGCCATCTAGCATGGAACTTATGTGTTTGTTTTTGTATCTACAATCAATTTTACAAAAACAAAGTCTCCCAGAAACTGCAAGGGTCCAGGATCCCCAGGGTCCCCAGGCTCTGTCCCACCATAAACTGTTTTCAGAGATCTTACGCTTTTCTTCCTCACAAAAGCCAAACCTGTTTGTGTACCTCTGTTTTCTTATTCGTAAAGCGAAGAAAGAGGTGAACTTAAAGCATTCCTAGTTCTGTCCTCTGTGTTCCTTATAAAAGTACAAGAGCTTTGGGGAGGTCTTGAAACATAAGCATTTCTAACAGTTCCTGAAAGGAAGTTAGATATGTTGGAAACAATGTAACTAGTTGGATGAAAAAACAAAAAAAACAAAAATCTGCAGTCTGTAACTCCAAGGGAGATGAAGAAAGAGCGAGCTTCTCCCTGACTACAGGGAGCTCCCTGTCTACAAACAAAGTCAGTCCAAGGCAAAGGTGAATCAGAAGCCGATTTCACATCTAGTAGAATACAGTGTCTGGTGGGGGCAGAGAAACCTGCTTTCTTCCCAGGCCAAACAGTGCTTCCTGGGAGGCAGGACTTGACTCTGTGGCAGAATCTAAGAGGATGTTGGTCCTCTCTGCCCAGCCATCTCAGGTGGGACTACACTGTTTAGGAGGCCAGGGAGAAGGCCACAGCTTGCACTGAACAGTAAGGATGGGGCATAAACTATTACTGTCAAATGAATGCAGGCACTGAAGTTGCCATGTGAAAGGGTCTCTATGCCAGGCAGTATCCAACATGAGTGCTCACTATCAGTGGTGGCTGGGTGACGGTGCAGGTGTGGGCAGGAGAGGACCCTGACAGAAGAGTGTGGGGCTGAGAAGGCACAGGTGGGTCAAGCAGTTGTTGAGTCATCTAGCATGGAACTCTTCCTCCCCTTGGATAGTTTTCTCTTTTCTTTTTCTTCTTTTTGTTGTTCTTTTGTGGCAATCCTCCCATCTAAGGGTGCAGGTGATCTGGTGTCGTGGGTCAGGACACTATTTTCTACTACTGGCCAGTTTTCTTTTCCAAACTGTTACATTCAGTTGGTCTCTGGTGTCACTTGGCTATGCTCTCCATTTATATTCATTTCTCATACATCAATTTCTGCTTCCCATTAGCATCTGCCTCTTAGAGGACAGAGAAATGTCACCTCCTCTCTACATTTTTCTTTATCAGGGCATCTGTGTGAAATATGCTCTCTCAATGTCCCCTTCTAGCCAGGAGAATATTCCCCTAGAGCTTCGCGCTGTTAACGTGAGAAGAATCTGTGAACAGTGATTAGGAAGCTAGATGAGGGTGGTGGAGCCTGTTTACTTCATTAAGGTTCCTTCAGGGAAAATCTGAGGATGGGAAACTGAGAGATAAGGGTTAATACTAAAAGAATAAAAGATCCATTTGACTCAGAGCAATCTTCAGTCTGCCTGGATTCTATCAGACACCCTTCTCCATGGGGAAATCATTACAGAGAAATGACATGCAAAGTGCACCATAAAGCGTCTGAGTCAAACCAGGGGGAGGCTGACTCAACGGATCACTTTACATTTTAATAGAAGGCGCTGCCGAGCTGCACTGAGCGCTCAGTTCACCAGGGGCTCGCTTCTCCTCCCCAAAACGGCTCCATCGGGTGGGAGGGGAGTTCCCAGAATCTAGCAGAAATTATTCTGTCTCAAAAAAGAACCGAGTCAAAAACTCACAACAGAATCAAAGATTAAGAAAAGACAACAGATAGTCAAATGTAGAAAAAGGGGACTGCAAGCCTGCCCGATTCTAGCTTCATCATGACCGTCAGCACTAAGGCAGAACTGGAGGAACTGGACTCAGCTGTAGGTGGGCCTTAGATGTGTTGGGGAGCCAGACACAGAAGAAGAGGAGAGGAAGAGGACGGAGGTGAGAACAGAACACCGAAATGCTATAATTAAAAATAATTTTGTTTTTACTGAGTCAGTGTCAAGTGATTTGCCATGATAATTAACATCAAAAAATTAGCCACCGGGCCAGTGGCAATACTGGACGGGAGTTTGCATTGAATTCCAGAGGTAGTATCAGTAATGTCACAGTGGCCAGCACAGGTATCGTTACTGTCTGCAGATGCTAAGATGTGGAACTTACCAAAGGTAGATTCAACTGACCATGATTAGGATGCTAGAGAGTGCATCACTGAAGCTAAGTCCTTCCTTGTGTGCAGGACCACCCCTAGACACACAGTAAGCAGAAAGGTCTGCCTGTATGTAAAGCGTATCCGGAACTAGGTGACCCTTCACTCCTGCGATTTCTGCTGATGCTCTCCCAGGCTCCCTAGAGGACACACAGCTTACAGGGTGAAAGCAAACTGAGCGACAGTTTCAAAGGCTGCAGAAATACAGCCTTCACAGAGAATGTTCCCTGTATTTTGGTTCTGATGTAATTAATCAATATCATTAGTGTGTACAGCATGTGATCGTGTGTGCGTGTGTGTACCACAGTAAGCATGTGGAAGTCAACAGACAAGCTTCAAGAATCAGTTCTCTCCTTCCTTTGTGGGGTCTGGGAATTTAACTCAGATGCTCAGGTCTGCACGGCAAACACCTTTACCTGCTGAACCATCCCTCTGGCCCACGAAGAGGTTCCAAATAAGAGAGAACTTGCTTTTTTCACACATTGGATCTTGTGGACACGTTTTGTTCTCAAACACTGTCTTCTCTGCAGGAATGCAAACAGAATGGAGGGGGCTCAGATTGCTCACGACTCACCTGGTAACTAAGGAATTAAAACAGCATACCAAATCTGGCAGCATCTAATCCAAGCTCACTCAGGTAGTGAGAAAGGTTGGTGGATTGCACTGGAGTCTGTCTCCTTACTCCCTTTTCTGTTCCACTTAAACATGATTGAACTCCCAAGGGGAAGATGAGTCAGCAGTTAAATCTCACATCAGGCAGTACAGGGACTTGGCCCATCTGCCACCGTACAGGTCAAATGGAGGTGGGAGATTAGCACAGGTGGAAGTCGTCCCCCCCATCCCCCCAGAGCACATGGACAAGGCAGAGGTCAGCAAAGCAGGCTGGGAGGAAGCAGAGTGTGCATGAAGCTTTCCAGGTGTCTGCCCTACCCTTGGCCGCTTCTTAGAGCGTGGACTTTTATTACCAAAGGGATACAAATGCTTCACAACCCATAACATGCTGTCAAAGTACAATGCCAAACTACCATGCCACACCACTCACACATTTTTACCTTACAGAGTATCTTCTGGATAAAGCAAAAGGCATCAAGGAAAAGACCATTTTAAACAATATGTCCTTATGTGTATGTGTGTTGGCCTGCATGAATCTATGTGCACCCTATGCGCGAAGGTACCTTTGGAGACAAAAGAGGCCATCAGATCCCCTGGAACTGGAGTTAGTCAGCTGTGAGCCACCTGCTGTGGGTACTGGGAGGAAAACCCAAGTCCCTCTCAAAGAGTGGTAACTGCTCTTAACCAGGGAGCCATCTTTCCAGCTCTATTTTCTTATTCTTTACAAAAAGTCAAAATTTACACTGTTGTAGGGGCAAGAAATACTCTTTGCCTGAATGGTCAGACATGAGCACCTCAAAGCCATCTGGGTGTGCCAGCTGTCAGAGGTGGCTTAGCTTGAACCCACACAGTGTCCATTTCCCATTTCTCCTCCCTTCCTACATGGAGGGCTCCATTTGATTCCTGCCTGTCTACTTCCTAGATGACAGCTGCTGGCACATTAATTAGCCTCTGTAACTCCTGTTCTTTCCATCTATAGAATAAGACAGACTACCTGGGATGAATCAACAGAGTATTTAGGATGCTACTTTTGTAGTAAGTACTCCACAAATAAGAATTTCTTTTCTTTTTTATTTTCTTTCTTTCTTTCTTTCTTTCTTTCTTTCT
>CABHPH010081674.1:0-16306 GCA_902168325.1 Peromyscus nudipes | reverse complement strand
ACACACACACACACACACACACACACACACACACACACACACACACACGACCCCCATATGCCATTCAACGGCACGCTGCCAGTGACCCAATTCTTTCAACTAGGTCTCGACTTTCTTGTCTCTTATTGGTTTTTATGTACGAGATGTTTACTAACCATCCAGTTTACATACACTATATAAAATCTGTCCAGATCCTAGGGACCCAGCAGTGAGTCTGTGGGTCAGTGAGGATTGAGCTTCTCCTCACTGACATGCGCAGTAGATTGACTGTGTGCAGGCATAGGGCAAGTAACTAGGAGAATCAAGATAAACAGGAAGGGTCCCTGTCTCCACTGTCCATGGAACTGCTCCATATGAACACAACACCACATACCACAGAATCACAAAGACAGAAGCACACGAAGCTGGGTGTGGGGGCCGAGGCAAGAGGATTCCAAGTTTTTACCAAACTGAGCAAAGGAGGAGGAGGAGGAGGAGGAGGAGGAGGAGGAGGAGGAGGAGGAGGAGGTGGGGAGGGGACTAGGGCAAGAGAGGGGAGAAAGAGAAGAAAAGACAATGGAAGGAGGGGGAGGGGAAGGAAGAGAAAGCCATACAGATAGAGAAAATACAGACTTTGATGTGCAGATTCTCTCTCTCTTTGTGTGTCTCACACACAGGGTCTTGACCAGGCAGCCACTTGGCTGACACTGACCTGCAGCTTTTCCGGTTGTAAGTTAAAGCAGTTGACAATGGCAGCACCAGCTTTTGAGTGGAATGTGGTCCCAGGAGGTTGAGCAACCGTGGCTTGGAGTAGGGAGGGGGCACAGATGACTGGTGCCAAGAGGCCAGGCTTGGCACCTATCTGGAAGGTGGGGCTGATGGTGTTAGCTGACATGGAGGTGGAGTGCAAGAGAATGGAAAGTAACACTCGACAAGGATGACTTTGAGAATTTCAGCATGAGTAATTATCTGAATGGGGGTACCACTTACTAAAAGGGAAAATTCCAAGGAGCGTGTTCAGGGCCGAGAGTAAAATAAGTTGCTGCTTCCTGGTAGCTCACTCACCGGCACTCATACCATACAGCTCTCCCATAAGCCAGTCACATTCACGGTTCACTGAATGTTAGCCTACCTAGCTCCATGCGGCTGCACCTGCTATTTCCACACCTGAAGTGTCCTGCCCACTCGACTCTTGAACTCGCTTGCTCATCCTTCAGAAATAATCTAGAATGTCAGCTTTTCTGGCTACCTTTCCGACTCCTGCAGGCACAGTCGGGGGATTCAAGCTGGAACTACCCCACTCCAGCCACAGCAGTAGCAGAGTGGCCTGTGTGCCTGTCTCTGCCACCTTGGGCGAGTTCCCTAGGGCAGAATCACGTTTTTCTTCTGATTTCTTTGACTGTATTGGAGTACCCAAAACAAAGATGGCCATTCATTGTTACATCAATCAATACTGGCTGTCTCCAATACCCAGTGCCTGATGTCATATACTCCCTTAGGTACCTGAGGATGCAGCAGGAACAAAGCAAAGGTGTGCTTCTCAAAGAGCACCTCTCTTCAGGAGAAACATCAATATACACAGAGTTCCACAATAGGATGTGCTATAGATAAAACTAAGGCATGACGAGAGAGAGAGAGAGCTGATGGGTGTGGGAGGTGAGGTCTTGAATATGGCATCGTGGTCACAGAAAGTCTCTCTTAAGCAGATTCTGTGTGATGAGAGCACACAGACCATGCAGATGTCAGTGAGTAAGCTTCCCCAGCAGAATAAGAAGCTAGCTCAACAAAACTATAGTATGAATGGTCTTGACACTATGTTGACCCACAAGGCCAGAGTGACTAGTGGTCATGGCCAGAGAAGGCTGCACAGGTGGTCAGACAAGTGAAAAGCCAGCAGTATAGGGTGGAGATTGGTGTTTAGTCCAAAGGTTATGAACATTCATAGTAGGCAAGAATTACAATTACAGAGGATTTAATTTATGTTTTAAAATGATTACTTTGACTTTTCTGTGGAAAACTGGTTGGCAGGGAGGCATGTTAGGAAGCTCCTGGGTAGTCCAGTTGATAGATTAGAAGACGGAGGACACAGAAAACGGTGGCCAAGTCGCTAGGTTCCACATCTATGGAAAGTAGAAGTGGTAAGATGTGCTACTGAGTTAGATCAGGGAAGTAAAGGGATAGAGTTAAGGATGGCTCTGAGAAGTTCTGAGTAAGTGACCAGATGGACTGGGGTGGCTTTGCTGAACAGGAAATCCCAGGGGGAGGATCAGGTGTGGGAGAGAAAGAACATGCTTGGGATGTGCTGAATTCAACATCCTGCTGAATGGCCCTATGAAGTGATCATAAGGACCAGTGAACAGCCTGAGAAGAGCTAGGACAGGGTTGATTCTAGAGAGATAAAGGGGGAGCCTTTAGTATAGAGATGATATTTAAAAGCCACAAGACTGGATGAGCTCACCCAGAGAGTGAGCTCATGTGGGCTGGGTGAATGAATAAGCAAGCTTGTAGGCAGGAAGGAGGAGGTCAACACGTTGTTAGAATCGGAGTTTAACAGAAATTAGACAAGAGAGAAACACTCAGGAATGAGAGTGCACGGAATTTTATTTTCTTCCTGCATAGATGGCCGATTTGGATTTTTTCCCCCTTTGGCTTTAAAACTGCCCATAGGAGCTGTCTGGAGCAGCTTTACGTGCCCTGCATGTGTGGGGTACCCTGAGTTACTTCAGGTGACTCTGTAGCTAAGAACTTCTCTGAGCGAATACCTTGTAAGTATGCAGCGGAGGCTGGGACCCACCAAGTGAGCCCTGGGAAGAAGAGAGATGAGCAGATGTACATAATGTGTTTGAAATCAAGAAGGGGCAAGATCACAATTCCAACACCTGTAGACACTTTGTCCCCAATGTCATCTCTCCCGGAGAAACAGGCAGGACCCTTCCACTAAGCTAACGAGATCTGCATACACCCAGGTTTCATGGAAGCCGAGACAGGCAAGCCGGATTTCTCAAAAGTCAAAAGCAGGTCAGTGGGGCCTGTCAAGTTCTTTCCATTATTTCAAATAGCATATTACCCAAACCAAAGCTTCTCAGGCCCGTAGGAATATTACCACATTAGAGGGACACCAAAAAGATCGCAATGCCATGAGACCCTCTGTGGAGATTTCTTTTCCATATATTTTACAATCAGTGTTTCTCTCAAGAATGCAGTTTTGTATGCCTCTATTTTTTGTTCTAATCACAAGGTATTACAATTGCCTTAAGTTCAATGGCTCCACCTTCTTTGGACTTCCCTCATTTCTATAGCCTTCCAGGCCTCTTTTCTCTGAAGACCATGGAGACTTGGCTCATTTCTGCTCCCCATAATCACAGAAACTCCACCATGTTTCTCTCTGTGGAGTCCTCAAAATGGCCAATGAAGACCCCAAGATGAAGTGTGATTATCTGGAGCCTTCCAAAGTGGTCTATCCATGCCCCAAAAGAGTTAAAGCTCTGACTTAGGATGATCATTACCTGCCAGGAAGAGCTTGAGGTGCCTCAAAATAGACCAACTGAAACACACTGAGCAAAATGCCAAGTTGTGTGGAACTTTCGAGAGATGGGAGAAGACAGACATGTATGCGCTTTGGAAGTACTTAACGTTTACCACACACTGGCCACTCTACTAGGTGTGGGGTCACAGACACAAATGGGCCTCTGGAGCTTATTTAGAAGCTCCATGCCATGCCATGGCCACTGCCACAGAGATCTTCCAGTGTTCCAACAAGCGCAGTGGTAGTGGGGATGCCTGAGCAAATGTTAAGAGACAAAAATGGAAATCGTGTTAAGGGAGAGGAAGAATGACCCGATCTTTGCAAATCCTTAAGTATATTCTCCCTCCTAAGGTTGGCAGGAGATAAATACGGCATACCTCACCCATAAAAAGATGGAGTAGTCATTCTCAGATGAAGCCACAAGACATACAGTCATGATAAGGGAAGACATTTATGGTAGGTGCCAGAGAGGTGACGCTCCATGGGGACTGTACTCTAGGGTTGGGGAGGGAATGGGAGACAGTGAGTCTGAAAACGTTCCCACACATCTGTTACATGCATCTCATGAAGTATGGAACTTGTCTTTCTAGCAAGAATGAGATAAAGGGCGAATTGAAGCCTGAGTGAGTATTAGCAGAGGTCAAGCTCAGGCCTTGACTAACTAGAACTTCATTTCCGCAGTCTTGGGTGTGCTGAGGAAGTTAGTCAGAGAGAGCTGTGTATGTGGGTGTCCTATGTGTGGAGCTCTTCCATGTTACACAGGCAGCCTCCTTTCTCACCAACCTCAGCTAGAGCTACTCAGGCACTCGTACAGCTCGCTCTTGGGAGGCTGAGGCAGTGAACCCAGGTCCACAGACGTTATTCCCTCCCCACCCTGGTTCTAGGTGAACCCAGGTCCACAGACGTTATTCCCTCCCCACCCTGGTTCCAGTGTTCTTCTGCAGCTCCAACTCCATACTTCAAATTTCATTTTTCAAAATCACTTCTTTTTTTTTTTTCCCCTCTTCTATGGTTTCCTTGGTTGAGCTGAAAACTTTAGGGTGTGCCATTCAGTTTTTTAAAAATTGGGTCTGGCTTATAATAACCTCCTTTGACATTCCTAGGCAAGTTTATATTGTAACTAAAGGCAAGTTAAGTTAGCCTGGCACTGTACCTCAATCTGAGTTAGAGAATCCAGGACTAACAAACACAATCCTAGAGTGTTGGTGTCTAGTAGGTTGTCTGAGCCTCTGATGTATCTTCATAAATCTATTCTTGCTATTAAAGATTTCAAATTCTGAACACCTGAAACAAACACAGCGTCTTCTAGATGGTGGGTGGCTTGATGCTTATCCCATGTTCTGTTGCTAGCTCCCACGTGACTCCCAGACATTCAGTCACAGCTTTTCTACTTTACACTATGAAGTAAAAGGATAAAGGCTAAGACAAGCCTTTGGCTCATGTCTTCAAACCAACAGACCGTCAATCACACGTTCTCATACATATAATCCACCAAGAAGTGCAAAGGATACATTTTTGGGGGTGAATGAAATATGAATCTCATTATCAGCTCTTAGGAAAGATCCTAAGAACTTCTGTGCAAAAGACTGAAGAAATACAATGGTTTCTTGGGAATTGAAGACTGAGGCAAACATTTCTAAAATGTACAAAAAATTAATTCTGAAAAATCTACTGCTCATTTGTTGCAGCTTCAGTTTCATTTTTAATTCTTAAAAAAATTCCCTCATACAAACACTTTCTGAATGACTACTGCCTGATCGCCGGGCAGGCAGCTCCTGAAACTCTGGTACTCTGAGCAGTCATCAGTAGTGTCTCGGTGCGCATCCATCTCTTTCCTGTTTCGCCCGGGAGGAAGCGGACGGGGTGTGAGTTCAGTTTTCGCATTGAACATTTTCTAGCTCTTCAAACTGGAAACAGCTCTCGTCCCTCAGGTGCTTTTCTGTAACCACCGTCAATAATACCCAACTTTCAGGATCCTAGTGGGACAGAGGCGACGCTCTGAGGCACTGAGATCAAAAGTTCCCTCTGTTGTTATCCAGAGAAGCCAGAATGAGTAAAGCCAGCTATTTTTAGCCATGAACCTATCTGAAGGAGAAAGGCTGAATATCCAGTCCTTACGCATCACTTTGGCCTGACTTAACTAGTCCATGGACATTTCTTGAGTGCTTTAGGTTTCAGAAACAGAACTGCTGTGTGGACCAGGACAGATCTGTATTCTAGTTGGGAGAGACAGACAATAATCACCCAAGCAAATAAACAGCAAATTACTCAGTAGTACCAAATACAACCGTAAAGACAGAATAGGGTGACGTGACAGAAAGCCACCAGAGGACTGTGGACGACACACCTGAGGTCAGGACACTTGTTTAGAACCAAGTGATACATGGAAAGAACCACAGGAGTGTCTATGACAATGGATCCCTAGGACCTTTTGGTTTTTCAGGATGTCAATTAAATCGATACTATTTTCATAATACATGCCAAGTATCATTTGTGCAAAATGCTAGGGACTAAAAGGATTTATTTCAAACTTCTTTGGAGTTTGGAATACTTGCAAATACATAATAAGCTATTTTGGGATGGGACCTGGGTCTGAGCAGGAAGATAATATGTGTCTCATATATATCTCATACATATATAGCCTGCAAGAAATTTTATTTATTTTTATGTGTATGAGTATTTATGTGCACCATGTGTGTGCCAGGTGCTTGAGAAGGCCAGAAGTGGGCATCAGATCCCCCGGAACTGGAGTTATGGGAAGTTGTAAGCTGCCATTTGGGTGCTGGGAATTGAACCAGGGTCCTCTAGAAAAGCAGCCAGTGCTCCAAACCACCCAGCCATGGCTCCTGCCATCTGGGCTAACGTCATACAGTATTTTTTGTGCATCTACATTTTGACAGGTACTTTGTATGTGGGATAGACTTTTGTTCTTGCGGCATAATGTCAGTGCCCAAAAGGGTTTTGGTTATTTCTGCATTTTCAGAGGATTGATCCTCAGCTTGTAATATACAGAAGTTCCACGACTTTGCGACAGCACTGGCACTGAGGTACAAACAGAACTGCGGGTACAAAGCTGCTTCCTCAGCAGGAAGCTGGCAGTGGCACCACGCTGGATTAGTTCTTTACCACCGCACACCCACGGCAAATCGTAAGGATGGCAGTTTTACTTAAACAATGTACTTGTTTGTCTATGAAAACTGTTATTCATCTGAAAACTCAACATGTGAGTACACACACCTTAATGTTCTGTGTAACATACAGCCTCACTGCATGCTGAAAGAAAGATGAATGTTAGCTCATGGGAGGAGCATTTGTGGGTGGTCTCAATTGTAAGTTGATTATTTATTTATTTATTTGAGAGAAGGTCTCACTATGTAACGTGGCTGGCCTGGGATTATGCAGACCAGGCTGGCTTGACCTCACATGTCCTGCCTGCCTCTGCTGGGATTAAAGGTGTGTACCTCCATGCCCAGCCAAATTGTAAGTTTAATATGCTTAGGACACAATTTTTCCACAGAACGCGATTTTTTACTAGAAAGAATGGCTGACAAATTAAGGTTATCCAAACATGGAGATTTAACAGATACTTTCTTGACAATGAACAAGGTGAGTGAGCTGTCATGTCAAGAAAAAACAGGTGACAGTATTTGCTGCCAACGATAAAATTTAAGCTTTCAAATGAAGATCAGAGTTTTGGAAAAATGTACATTTGCTACTGTTAGCTTGACAGTTTCTCGGAACTTGAAAGTATTTTTTCTGATGATAATGTTAATAAGTGAAAAATGTGACATTATAAAATGGTGTCATCATTTTTGAAGATCTACTTAACTCAGCAACCCAGCATTTTCCAAATAGTCAACTGTCTTCACAGAACCATACTTGGATAAAAGATGCATCCAGTGTGTAAGGCAGAACAATGAATTTTAATATGATGGAATATGACAAGATCATTGATATGGTTTTAGATCCCATACTGCAACTAACCTTTAAGAAGTTATGACCTGCCAAAGGCTGATATGGCATCACAGACGAAATACCTTCAATCCTTTGAAAAGGCTATTAAAGCTCCCCTGCTCCAACTACATGTCTATGTGAGGCCAGGTCTTGATATAATAAAAGTAAAACTATATAGCACAGCAGATTAAATATTGAAAGAGCTATTAGAACTCAAGTGCCTTTATTTATGATGACATTAAAGGGAGCTGGAAAAATATAAAAATTATTTTCATTAGTTATTTTGAGAGTACAGTCCTTTCATATAGATATGTCAAATATTTTAGTATACAATAGGTTTATTATTTTTAAATTAGTAGCTACTTTAAATGTTTAGTTTTAAATTATAATAAGATAACTATAGATTGATAAAGCCCCATTAAGTAAGAGATCTTTGGAGTCCTCCGCTAATTTTTAAAGCATAAAGGATCTGGAAATCAAAATTTGGAGAACTACTGGCTTCTTTCTTTTTCTTTCTTTCTTTCTTTCTTTCTTTCTTTCTTTCTTTCTTTCTTTCTTTCTCTCTCTCTCTCTCTCTCTCTCTCTCTCTCTCTCTCTTTCTTTCTTTAAAAATTTATTTATTATACATACAGTATTCTGTCTGCATGTATCCTTACAAGGCCAGAAGAGGGCACCAGATCTCATTACAGGTGGTTTTGAGCCACCATGTGGTTGCTGGGAATTGAACTCAGGACTTCTGGAAGAGCAGTCAGTGTTCTTAACCGCTGAGCCATCTCTCCAGCCTCAAACTACTGGTTTCAAGCAGATTAATAGTTTTAGTTTCTTTAGACTCTGCTTGAATACTGGCAGACTTATCGTTACTTACTTTTTTGTTGTGACTAGCAATGCTAAGTGTTTTCTAAGGTCGATTCTTTATATGTAGCCCATGTCGGCCTTGAAATCACTGTGACCCTCTTGCCTCTGCAGTGGTGGAATTACAGGCAGGTACCAGTAATCTCGTGTGGCTTAGTGACCACTTTTTAAAAAGTTACTTTTCTGTGTTGCTGACAAAGGAAAAGGCAACATTTCTGTATATTGATATCTAACAACTTTATTCAATCTTTCAAATGATATTTATTTTCTATCAGTCATATAATCAGTTCAATGACTAGGAAACTGTAATCTGAATACAAAGTGTGGCCCATCTCGAGTTTTTGTGGAACTATTAGAACAGAACCAGGCTCAGTTATTTACATATCACCATGGCTGCTTTCATACTGTGGTGGCAGAGCTCAGTAGTGGTGACGGTATGGACTACAAAGCCAAAAATACCATCTTTTTTTGCAAAAAATTGGCTGATTAATCCCTGTATTATGAACCTGTTCATAGAGCCATCTTTGGGCTCTGCAGATTCACTACACGCTATCTTTATTGGTAATTTCATTACTGTATTCACTGTTTTTACCCCAACCTCTCCTCTCCTTTACCTCCTCAAAGCTCATCAAATCTAACTTTTACTGCATCCTTCAAGTTTTGAAATATAATATTTTCATTATCATTCAATTCTAAGTACTTAAAAATTTCCATTTTAATGAGTTATTCAGAAATGTTTGAAAATTTCCACATTTAAGGGGAATTTGGGGGGCCTGATCTCTTAGTGATTGAGCTGTAACTTAATTGTCATAGAGTATGATTATTTTAATTGTGATTCTTGGAAATCTGTTGAGACTGGTTTTGCATTCAGTCTGAGGTCAACTTGTTTATAATCCTTCCATGCAAAGCTGATCCGCACATTCTAGGAGCTTAGTGCAAGGTTCCCTGTGTCTGTGAATCAAGCTGTCAGGCCGCTCCACTTTAATTCATCCATTTTTCCTACTTCTTGTTTGAGCCATCACACGATACCTTGGGGAAAGATGACATTTCACTCAAGTTTTATTAATTTTTGTTTTACATATTTTGAGGCCATTTTAGAAATAGTATACATTTTCAAAGTTGTATGTTGTTTTTATTCATTTTATATACTTCTAGCCTTACCATGCTTTTTGTCTTTGAGTCTGTTTTGACTTGTATTAATAAAGTAATTCTAGATTCTTTTGGATTAGTCTTTGCCGGATGTTTCCCACTCCCTTACTTCACTTTTCTTTGCTCATGTCCTCTCTCTGACATGCACAGTTAAGGAGTCAGTGCTCTCGAAGAAATCCTTCCTCTAATTCCTGTTTAGCTTGCTACCACCTGGCCCTACACTCAACCAGTTTCTTTCTAAAGAAGTGTTCTGGCCGGGCAGTGGTGGCGCACGCCTTTAATCCCAGCACTTGGGAGGCAGAGCCAGGCGGATCTCTGTGAGTTCGAGGCCAGCCTGGGCTACCAAGTGAGCTCCAGGAAAGGTGCAAAGCTACACAGAGAAACCCTGTCTCGAAAAACCAAAAAAAAAAAAAAAGAAGTGTTCTGAAGGGAACAGAGGAGCAGTGGGATCTGTGGGAGAGGTGAGGTGATGGGGGTGGGGAGGAGAGGAGGGAGGGGAGGCTGCGTTTGGGATGTATTGTATAAAAGAAGAATAAAGAAAAAAAAAAACCAAAGAAATAAACATTAATCTAACTGCATGTCTTAGAAAATTCTTAAGCTTTCATTCATATATGTTGTGATTGCTAATATATTTGCATTTG
Source organism: Peromyscus nudipes (assembly GCA_902168325.1). Lineage (NCBI taxonomy): Eukaryota > Metazoa > Chordata > Mammalia > Rodentia > Cricetidae > Peromyscus > Peromyscus nudipes. Next base: position 6,205 of record CABHPH010081674.1, on the reverse strand, counting down.
TTCTCTAAAACTGTACTTTTTATTTCCTCTGAAATTTTTTTTTTTTTGGTTTTTTGAGACAGGGTTTCTCTGTGTAGCTTTGCGCCTTTCCTGGAGCTCACTTGGTAGCCCAGGCTGGCCTCGAACTCACAGAGATCCGCCTGGCTCTGCCTCCCGAGTGCTGGGATTAAAGGCATGCGCCACCAACGCCCGGCTGTTTCCTCTGAATTTTTAAAAATTATTTGTTACTTCTCCCCATTCTTAACATTAAAAATATGCCTTGAGGAGCTGCTGAGACAACTGTGGTTAACAGCACTTGTTGAACTTGCAGAGGACCCTGGGCTCACAGCCGTCTGTAACTCTAGCTCCACGGGATCCAATGTCCTCTTCTGTCCTCTGCCAGCACAGGACATACATGTGGTGCATATACATAATCAGACAGACAGAACACTCATGCACTTAAAATAAAGCTAAAAAAATAGCTTGGAAGTTAGATATTATTCCTACTTTTAGCAGTTATTGTTGAAACTTAAGGTCAGAATTTTAATTCCTACATAATAGTAAAAGGACCTTCAATGAGTAGCCCTGATTACCTCCTCTGCCTTCTCTACCATGCCACTCTGCACACGCCGTCACAGCGGACTAGCTCCTTCCTTGTGTATACTGGAGTTTTGCCTAATGTTTTGGCTTGCTGATAAAAATTTCTGTATCATACTATTGTAGGCCAGCTTTTTAGTAGGTACCTACACATCTGCCATTTTCTTTACTTACCTATTTCTGTTTCTCAGCCCTTCCTTTACCCCTCCTTTGTCTTTCTGAAATACACTGTTTGAGGTTCTTTAGGACAAGACTAAGGGTGATAAACATGCTTAGGTTTTTGTTTTTCTTGCAAGCATTTCCCTCTAATTTTTTGAAGGTTATTTTTTGCCACATATACAACTGCAGGTTAAAACTGTTTCTCTTGGAACTCTGGAAATTTCATGATCTCCCAGCTAATTGTTGGTGCTCAGAAGTTTGCCTTTGGCTTCTCTGTTGGTCCCTTTATGCATGTGACCTTTTTTTCTCTGCAGCTCCTTTTGAGAGAACTCTGCCCTCAGTCTGACCACAGAATACAAGGCTGTGAGTGCCTGTCATGTGTCTGCGGATCACCATTTCTCACCTTAGAAAGCTCTTAGCAGAAATCTATTCCAACCCTGACACCACTCTGCATCATTCTGTATCTGGGGGCATGGGTGGGCTTGCCCAGGCTTCTGACTCGGCCCCCATATCCCAAGAGCTTTTTTTCCTTTAGCTTCATCTGTCTGCTTACGCATCACTGCATTGGAATTTGTCTTAGTTTAATCTTCCAGTTTACTAATTTATGCATTACAAGCAAGCCTGATCCATTATATTTATTGATAATTATTTTCATTATTAAAAGTTTCCTTTGATATTGAAAGGTGCCTGGTGGTCTGATGGCTCACTGCTTCCTGTTCATTTTTTATATTCTATCTTTAACTTATTTTTTAAATGCAAAATTATTCTATTTCTTAAGCTGTTAATTCAAACACATAGTATCCTTGGTAGATAAGGGGTAATCAATCATTTGTTGTTTTTGCTGATTTGGATTTATACTAGTTTGTGGCAGCATTAAGCCCACCTGCCCCGTGTCCTATCACAACACACAAACATCTCCAGCATGGACAGTTTTGCCTTGCTACTTGGTTTAGGGCCAACACACCTACCTACATAGGGATAGTGGCAGTTTACAGCTACTCAGGGATACTGGCAAGTTTTTCCCCTCTTTACAAGCTTCTATTATTTCCCAGGAGTTTCAGAATGCAGCAGAGCTATCCCCGAGAGCACCCGTATGTTACACATCTAGAAGGTGGGGAGCGTCCTCGAAGGTATCAGTGAGCGAGGGAGTGACGTCTCATCGCTGCTTTTGATAACCTCACCATAGCTACTGGATACAGAATGAAGCTTCGGGGAGGGAAGGATGACAGCACAAGGCAGGGAGGGGGTCCGGGAGCAGTTTGGGATATAAGTGAAAATAATTTAGTGTGATGTCCAGTCTGCGGAAATTTCCTGAGAGGAATAATTTAAAGAAAGAGAGATGTATTTTGGCACATGGTTTCAGTCTATGACTGCGACATCCACTGCTTCTAGTCTGAATAAGGTGTCATGGCAGCGGAAGAATGTGGCAAAAGCTGTGTCCCCTAGCAATGTCAGACGCTACATCCGTGAAGTCTCACCATGACCTGAACACAGAGGACACCAATGGGCATGCTGAAGTGGACCAGGAAAAGTCGGCCAGCCCTACACAAAGAGCTACAGGCAACTGAGGAAAGCTGGGAGTGGGAGAGGTGGTCCTCTCCAGGGAGGAGCACACTAGCTGGCTGTTCACTGCCATCTGGTCAGGCTTGAAAACATACGTAAAAGTAACATTATACAGACCGAACAGGTTATATTTAGGAATACATATACTTAGACATATGTACATATATACATGCAATAACAATTAGTAAAAGAAGCGATCATGCATTTAAGGAAAGAGTGGGAGGGGACAGGGAATGGAGAAATATTGTAATTATATTATAATGTCAAAAAAAAGAGAAAAGATTCTCTATGCAAATAGGAAAGACTTACTACAAAGAGAGAAAGTGACCAGATAGGAGAGACATGGCTTCAGGGCCAAAATTCTTGAAAATGCCCAACCTTCAGGTCTTTAGTGACACAGAAAGCCATCTTCAATCCCACTTGAAATGGTTCCACATTGCTGAATGAAGTTGCTCAAGAGGAGCAGGACAAAGTGTAAGAGAAGTACGGCTTTGCACATACTGGCTGCGGGACCAGCAGAGCCCACAGAGGAGTGCAGAGCGGTCAGGAAAGGACTTACCCCCTCCCTTTCCCCAGTACTAGAACCACACAGAACACAGACCCTGCAGAGATCAGTGGCTCACACTAGCCTCTCCCCACATTGCGCAATTTGCAACCTGCATGAGCCACAGCGATCTGAGAACTCCACCTTTCACTGCAAGGTAGGCATGTCATCACGCCATAAGGACTCTTTAAGTTTTTATTTTAGAAAGATTTCCTTTTATGTTCATGGATGGTTTGGCTCCATGTGTGTCTGTGCATTATGCTTGGTGCCCACAGAGGCCGGCCGAGGTCACTGGAGCCGCTGGAACTGGAGTTCCAGATGGTTGTGAACTGCCATGTGGGTGCAGGAATTGAAGCTGGGTCTTCTGGAAGAGCAGCCAGTGCTCTTACCCACCGAACAAGCTCTCCAGCCCCTGTTTCTTATCTTACTATTTAACCTTCACCCTTGGTTACATCTCCTGGTGTTTTTGATTTTGTGTGCATATTGCTCAGTTGGGTTTTAAGATTGCTATGTATGTTTCTTCACTCAGGCTAACACGAGACAGTCTTTACTATACCCATCACTCCTCTCTCATATTCTTCCCCTCTTTATTTCTATAACTTTTCTTCTTCCATTCTCTCTCCTCTTTATAGCTCTTAATTACAGCCTTCCATAGCTTTAATAGTCTCTAAAATCTGTGGACCCTGGCACTATTTCAACTCTCCCTTCTCAGCTACTCATTTACCTTGATATTTCTGTCATTTCAATCTATTATTTGTCTATATCGTCATCTACTCTCCTTCCTTCTCAATTCCAATCTTCGTAACTAAAATCACATCCCACACCATACCATCTTTGTTTATTTTCCAACAGTTATTAAAGTTGAAGAGGTCACTGTTGTTAGTTGGCTAATACAACATTTACACTGTCGTTCCTGCAGTTAGTATTCTATACAGAGACTATATGGAGCTTGTACCAGGCCCTTGAGCTCCCAGATTGAGGAACTACTTTCTAAACTCTACACCTCACTTTTCCACATTCAGGTCCCACTTGAATTCCACAAATACTTCAACTGAAAGAATATACTGGATAAGAAAGAACAAAACAAAAGCAATAACAACAAAACCAACCAGGCAACACAATAACCTCAGAAGTGTGAATCCCAAAACAGTAATAAAGAAACACACAAAAATCAGGGCAACATATCTCCTTCAAAAACGATTAATCCTTCAGTAACAGAATCTAGGGAGAGTGAATTAGATGAAACCCTAGACAGACAACTCTTAAGAATGATTTTCAAAGATATGAAAGAAAATAAGCTCCTGAATAAGAATACAAACAACCAAATATAAAATGTGAAAGAGAAATTCAACAAACAAAACAAAACATTAAGTCTGTAGAACAAAGAAAGTATATTGAAAAGAGCAAGAGACGCTAAGTCACACACAAAGGCAAACCACCAGAATAACAGCACACCATTTAACTGAGTCTCTCAAAGTCACAAGGGCTTGGAGTGGTATATTTCAAGTTCTGAAAGATACCAACTCAGATTATTATACTGGGAAAAGCTATAGATCAAGATGAAAATATGATAGAAAAATAAAGCCTTCCATAATAAAAACAGATGAAGGGAATTTATAACCAATATGCCAGTTCCATAGAAGATACTCAAAGGGATCCTTCAAAGTAAAGAGAAAACCAAATCTATCCATGAGACCACAGGACCAAATAAACCATGCTGGAACAGCAGTTAAGCAGGAGAGGAAAATGGAAAAGAAACAAGCAAACAAGCAAACAGACAAACAAAGAATCCCCCTCCAAGCCCTAACATTACATAACAAATAAAATGACAAGAGTAAGTACATACCTTTCCATAACAACTCATATTAATGGTCTCAACTGTCCAATTAAAGCTATAGGCTAGTTAACTGTATCAAAAAGCAGGATCCGTTTGCTGCCTCTGCATCTCACCAGAAATGTCAGGCACTACCACAGGGTGAAAAGACAGAAAAAGCTATCCCAGCAAACGCACCTAGGTTTGCAAACAAGCAGGTGTCGCTGTTCTAACATCTGACACAATAGACTTTACACCAAAACTAGTGAGGAAAGATAAAGAAGATCACTTCATCCTGATTAAGGGCACAACCCATCAACAGGACATTACAAGTCTAAAGATAGATGTCCTGAGCACTGGTATATCACATTTCATAAAACAAATACTACTGGATGTAGAGTCAGAGATGATTGGTCCTAGTACAACAGTAGTGGGTGGCTTCAATACTCTACTCTCACCAAACAACAAGTCTTCCTGACAAAAAATAGAGAGAAACATATGAATTAAATGGACCTAAACAGACATCTTTAGAACATTCCACCAAACATTGCAGAATACACACTCTTCTCACCATCCCACAGAACTTTCTCTAAAATAGATCATAAATTAGAGCACAAAGCAAATCACACCAAATATAGGAAAAATTGAAATAATTGCTTATAGCCTATGATCACAATGGAATAAGACTATAAATCAACAGTAAAAGAAATCTTAGAAGAGCTGGGCATGGTGGCACACACCTTTAATCCTAGCACTAGGGAAGCAGAGGCAGGTGGATCACTACAGGTTTGAGGGCAGCCTGTCTATGTAGCGAGTTCCAGATCAGCCAAGGCTACATAGCGAGGCCTTGTCTAGTGTGGGAGAGGGGTCTAGAAATATACAAAGTCAAGGACATTGAACAACACACTATTAAATAATGAATGAGTCCTTAAATCATCATCATCATCATCATCATCATCAACAACAACAACAACAAAACATCCCTGTGGGCATTGAGGTTACTCAACAGATAGGGTTTGCAAAAACAAAAACAACAACAACAAAAACCCATGATGACCTGAGTTCTATCCCTGGGACCCACATGGTGGAAGGAGAGAACCAACTCCACAAGATGTCCCTTTGTCCCAAGTGCGTGTGCACACACAATAAATGCCAAAAAGATTTTTAAAAAATCCTTGAAGAAAATGAATGGAACATCTCTATAACACTTCCTCCCTGAAAGCTCAAGGATCACTGTGGAAGAGTTAGAGGTTGGGAGGACTGATGGGCAATAGTGTCTTCAGGACCACTGTGCTTACACACCCACAGCACTCTAATGCATGAGTTCCCACTCTAGCAGAGGAGTTTCTGGCAGCTGATGGCTTCTGAGCATGGGATAGTTAGTGTTCTTAAGGGTGGAGCCCTGGTATGTTGAGCATGCACCGGAAGATGATCCAAGAGTAAATGGGCAGCAGAAAATGGTTTTAGTAGGTTGTCAAAAACCAAAAGGTCATTTTTTAAAATGTGTGCTTTTTGTTTGTTATAGTTTGGCATTTTCTGTGTTTTTTTTT
>CABHPH010081673.1:21910-39578 GCA_902168325.1 Peromyscus nudipes | reverse complement strand
GTGTGCGTGTGCGTGTGTGTGTGTGTGTAAGCCTCCTTTGTCACCTCTGCTGTCCTGACAGTCCAGTTTGTGTGTGTGTGTGTGTAAGCCTCCTTTGTCACCTCTGCTGTCCTGACAGGCCAGTTTTTATGGGTGTATGGGGTGTGTGTGCGTGTACCTGTGTGTGTGTGTGTGTGTGTACATGTACCTGTGTGTGTATGTGTGCGTTTATATGTACCTGTGTGTGTGTGTGTAAGCCTCCTTTGTCACCTCTGCTGTCCTGACAGTCCAGTTTTTATGGCTGTAATGGGGGGGGGGGTGCGCGTACCTGTGTGTGTATGTGTGCATGTGTGTGTGCGGGTGGGCGCGTTATTCCTCAGGAGCTATCCACCTTGTTTTTGAGAGGACCTGGGTCTCTCTGATTAGGCTAGGCCTGTGTCCTCCTCATCACAGGAACTGCCACTGTGCACACTCACTGTACCCAGCTTTTTTATGTGGGCGCTAGGGCTCCGAGTCAGGTCCCCGCGCTTGCAAGGCCGCACTTTACAGCTGAGCTGCATCTCCAGCCCCAACGTTCCACACGTAACTCCAGGTTTTGTCTCCTTTTTTCATTGTTGGGTTTTTTGTTTGTTTGTTTTTGTTGTTTTGTTTTGTTTTGTTTTTTGATACAGGGTTTTTGTAGCCCTGGATATCCTGGATCTCACTCTGTAGACCAGGCTGGCCTCAATCTCACAGAGATCCTCCTGCCTCTGCCTCCCGAGTGCTGGGATTAAAGGCGTGCGCCGCCACCGCCAGGCAAGATTTTGTATCCTTCTAGTGCTGTTAATTTGTGTTCTTATAAGAGTTAATTCTGCTGATAATGTCTAAAGAACTTAGCAATCACTTTTTTTAAGCCCCAAAATATGAGTTCTGTATTCTACCTTTTTTTCCTAAAGCTCCTTTGAGGCCTCTTTGTTCACAGCTCTATAAATGTGTGTTTGCTAACGATGGCTCATATCCAAAGTATTCCTAATTAAGCGAGTGGCTCAAGCCAAATACTTACAGATTTTTCTTCATTCAAGATATGAAATACACATCTCTAAATAAACAGAAAATGATATACTCGTTGTTAAAAATGGGTAATAATGGAACTTTGCCTTTCCTGTTCCCAGCCTTGTGGCAACCCCCAAAGATACCTTAGGGCTGGTGAATCAGTAGTAGGAAAAGGTGTTTGCTGCCACCACGCCTGACAACCTGGGTGCAGTACCTGGAACCCACATTGTAGAATGGGAGCACCAATGCCCGGAGGCTGTCCTCCGACTTCCCTTCCGTTAGCCCTGAAACTCGAGGGTGGTTCACACAGGCAGAATAAGATGCTTCTGGTTCTGTCCTAGCTCTGCAAGAACACAAAAGCAGATGCCATGGTGAAGGATCTGTATGTTGAAAACGCCCAGCTGTTGAAAGCTCTGGAAATGACTGAACAGCGACAGAAAACAGCAGAGAAGAAAAATTACCTCCTAGAAGAGAAGATTGCCAGCCTCAGCACCATCGTCAGGAACCTGGCACCGGCACCCCTGGCTTCCACCCCTCCTTTGAGGTCATAGCCATACCAAAGGATGCACTTGCATTTGTGCACTGTACTGACATTCATGGAAGGCTTCAATCCGTTCTCCGAACCTAAAGCTAAAGAACTTTCCGGGGCTTCAAATCAAGGCCACCCAAAGTCTGTTCTGCCAGCAATGGAATTGGAGCCTCTAAATGGATGCTTACAGGAGTTCCACAAATCACATATTTCACTTTTTAAATTACTCCTGAGCATTAAACTTTTAAAGGATGTTCTGGATAGCTACCAAGATTGAAAATAATTTAAGAACTTAAAATCCCAATTTTTAATGGTTTTTAATTGCTATTATCTATATATACAATCCAGATTCCTTTTAAGTTTGAGATCTAACTGGAGTGGTTATTATATTATTATAGACTTTATTTTTGGAAACATTTAAGTACTGTAAACCTTTGCTTATAATAGTTTTGTTTCTTTGGATTAATTGACTGACTGCAGTTCTGTTTAAAGAAGGCTTACAGAAGCTAGCCGCTGAGGTCAGAAAAGTCCTCATTTTGTGAAATTCTGGCTTCTGGTGCCTGTTCTCGCTCCTCTTCCTATATAATAGATTCAGAGCTGATCTACTCAACTGCACTCTTTACTAAGGTCAAAGTTTTACTTGATTTTAACAGTCCTTTCTCCTCCTCTTAAAGCTTTTGTTTGGGACCTTGTATTCTTAAAAACGGATAAAACTGCATTTGAACAATATTTGAACTATGAGGAGACAATTGAACAGCCCACTTTGGAGTAAAATGCCACTCTTGGAAGAAGATTACATGAGCCTGATGGGGGTGGTTTCGTTTCTCCCAAGCCTTGGAGTTCACGGACCTACCTTTGAGTTCGAATCAAGAGCTCAGGGAACAGTTTCTAACCTGTCTTCCTGAACTACGTACTGCCCAGCCTCTCTAAGAACTGGACATGTATAAGCCACAGGACCTTACTTGTCTTATATATTAACAGCCATAGAATTTTTATTTCTATATTTAGTGCACTTAATTATCTGAAAAGGCCTTGACTTTAGAGTTAAAAACCTCTCCGATTTGTAGAAGACTTTTTACCCTCTGTTTAATGCAGGTCAGGATTCCCATGCTCCTGGCCGATTGATACCTCACATCTGAACATATGAATTTCATACTGTGGAGAATGTTGGCAAGCCATCGGAGGTGAAAGCGTTAATAGGACTTTGTTCCCAAGGTCTGGGCTTAAGGAACAATAAACCTTTAAAGTAGACACACACACACACACACACACACACACACACACACACACACAGAGTGGTTGGTGGAGGATTTACCAGGTGCAGGACACTACCAAAGCTCTACTCAACCACCTTCGCGTTTCCATGGGGAGAGAAATGAGAGTTTCACTTTATTAGAGGTGCAAGAGAAAAGTCAACCATTGCTTATGGGCAGGAACACAGCTTAAGTCAACTAGGCTGAGAAGTCACATGATGTGAGGAAATCTCAAGTCATTTCTGTGACGACTCTTAGGGGCTCGTTAGGACCAACTACCTAGTCCTGATAGCCCAGCGCCGGCTCCACAGGGCTCTGACGCGGCACACTGTGGTCCAGTGGTTCACACTGGTTTTACACTACTGTTACTATCAGAAAGTTCTGGTTTCCCACTGGGAAAGGAATCCTTCCCTATAATTATACATCTCGATGTTTGGCATCGGGTATTAACTCTCCTCCAAATCCTTCTTCTCAAGCACTTGTATGGCCTTTGCTTTACTTAGCAGAAACATTTTTCACTTGAACTTAGGCCTGAGCTGAGATCAGAGGGAAACTAAAACTGTCTGAAGTGCTTCTGTGAGCTGCTTCAGGGTCTCCAGGTTTGTACCACTGACCTGAACAACAAGCATATTTCTCCAGCACTGACTTGGCATGGGGCCATGTTTGTTGCGCTTTTTTATTTTTTTATTTTTATATTATGAAAAGTGTAGGTTAGTGTTTCTTATAAATTTGTATCTATGTGTACATAAAGTGATGTACAATGACTGTAAATAGGACTTTCTGAGAAGTTTTAGAGTACACTTAGAATTATTTTACCCAGCTTCAAAGTGCTACTCTAGTAAAGTGGTAATTTCTTGCTTTATCCCTTATCAAATAGGGGGAGAGACCAATATGAGAACTACCCAACAGATACCTTAAAGTTATACATTTGTGCAGCGGTTTCTTTTTGAGAAGTTGTTAGAGTGGGGGAGTGGCTGGCCCTGTGGGATAGCTTAAAGCTTTAAAGGCGTCAGATGTCAAATACTAGAATTGTGTGTACGTTGACTTTCAGACTCTGCAGGGGCTCTCTCCAAAATCACAACTTGCGTGTTTTATTGTCGTTTGTCTTCTTTTCTTTTTTAAAGCACTCGTTTTCAAACTTTGTTTTTATCTAAGAACAGTAGCGAGACAATACTGGACTCAGAAGACCTCCCTTGTCCTGCTTGCTATTTTCTACTTTTTAAAGGCCTTACCCCCACCCCCAAGGGAAGAAAGGATTTATTTTATCCAAAGGCTTTTACTCTTAAAGTCAGATTTGTGGAGGGAGAGCAGTAGGCGGTGTGGTTTAGAATCAACCTCAGTGTTTTCGTTTGTTTTTCTAAAACTCTTGATTCCAGCTAAGCCATGTTAAATGTGAATCCCCCCCCCCCACTTGGGGCTTCAGTGTGCCATTTGTGGATTTGGCCATCAGCAAGTTTTATATAAATAGATCATGAAATCATAGACTTTAAAGAAGACATCTTACAGGTCTAGTGTTTCAGCAATATCAATGTTAAGGGCAGGTATTACTTTGAGAAACTTTTTTGTAAAGGAATATCTAAGTCTTCTTGGGAAACTTTTTTTTTTTAACATGTGGAAAATGAATTTGTGGTTTCTCTTTTTATTTTTCTGAGTAAAGAAAAAGAAAGCATGCTGCTGTGGTCAGCATCTTTTAAAGGCATTCTGAGTCAAGGGACATCTGAGTTCCCTCAAGTACAGTATTAAGCAAGTGCTGTTCTGAATGGATTGTCTGCAGTTGTATAGCACTCCAGTGAGTCATTAAGTCATGCTAGAAGCCAGGCCAAAGCCAATAACCAAAGCACTCACACTGGAAAGTCAGTAGACCATGGTTGGCCCCGTTGAACATCTCTGCACTGTGAAGGCTTGGTTTCTGGTGTCTAGACAGCTCGTTAACAGCAAATTCAAGTTGTCCTTTTGTTTGTTCATTCACTTGCTTTCTTGCTTGCTTTTTAATTTCTTGAATGACACAAGGTAAGTCTATTCTTAAAAGATATACAGCATGATTTAAAGAATATTAGTTGTATGAAAGAAAACTTGAGTTAGTCTAGAGCTCATCTCCAGAAGTGTATTCAGATAAAGATTAATGTGAATATGTTTATATCAGGTTTGTAAATTTCTTCTTAGCCATTCTATCCCAGAAAGATTTTTAATGTGAGCTTAAAATGTAAATAAATAATTTTGCAAACATGCATCTGGTTTTCTATGTCTTAGAGTTTTGATGAGCCGTTTCAACGTGTTTATCATTAGCCTTTTAAGTGAAACCATCCAAATGTTGCAGGAAACACATTCTACAAATGCAGAATTTAGATCCCACTCTGCATACTAGGTTAAAACCATCATTTTAAGAAGATTCCCCCAGGGGACTTAGAGAATTGGTTCAGTGGGTAAGAATGTTTACTACTCTTCAGAGGACCTGGATTCAGTCCCCAGGACCTACATCAAACAGCTCACAACTCTCTGTTACTCTAGCTCCAGGGGGTCCAGTGCCCTCTTGTGGCCTCTAAGAGCATCTGCATGCTTGTGGTGCACATAAACTCGTGCAGATACTCATGCACATAAATTAAGCAGGTGATTTGTTATTTGTTGTAAATTAGAGCACAGACTCATTCCCTTCCTGTCCAGGAAGTGACGACATTCATACCAGCCAGCTCGTGGTGTTTGTATTCTGTAGCAGTGAAGAGTTCACACAGACTCTTAACTTAGCCTTAGGCAAGGCCCTGCTTGGCATCCAGGATGCTTCAGAGGTGAACCTGTGTCACTTTGCCCTCTCCATAGGTGAGTAATTCAGACTTCCTTAACTGACATGCTCATAGCTGGTGATATAGGTGGTATTAGAGACCTCAAAAAGTAAACCCAGAGCACGCTAATAATAACCAAACACTGCCCAGCACTTGGGAGGCAGAGGCCAGTGGATCTCTGTGCATTCAAGGCCAGCCTGGTCTATAGAGAGAGTTTCAGGACAGCCAGGGCTACACAGAGAAACCCTGTCTTCAAAAAACAAAAAAACAAAACAAACGAAAAATACCAAACACTGAAGTGTAGAGTGGAAATGTTGGCCAACCTAGATCCATCTCAGAGGCCCTATTTTATTCATTGTCAAAACTTTTATGTCAACTTCATATTCACTGCTTTTATGAGGCAGGAACTATTTATCCCCATTTAACATATGCGGAAAACTGAAGCTCGAAAAATTGAAAGTCAAGGCTATCCTGCCTGCAGATAGGGAAAGTCGGTGTTCATGGTCCAAGATCTGCTATTAAAACCCTACAATACTAAGTGGGCAGTGGTGGTGCACGCCTTTAATCCCAGCCCTTGGGAGGCAGAGGCAGCCAGCCTAGTCTACAGAGCGGGTAGGTTCCAGGACATCCTGGGCTGAGAAACCCTGTCTCAAACAAACAAACAAACCAATCAATCAATCAATCCTACTTCTGTCAGTGCCTACTTGGAGGAGTGTAGAAGTAACTGTCTTATTTAATAAGAACCTCAGAGCCAATGCAAAGATGAAAGCCCAAGAGGTTAGAGCTAAGAGCCTTACCCTTCCTGCTTCAGCGATCCTCTTCAGCCAAGAGAGCTACTTCCTGTGTGTTTGTCTTTATATAGACTTGCTGTTCTGCCTTCTCATAGTTGTAAACCCAACCACATGACTGCCTCGTCACTGCCTGTCTGTACAGACCTCCAGGTCTTCTATGGTTGGTATTGAGATTAAAGGCATGTGTCTCCATGCTGGCTGTATCCTTGAACACACAGAGATCTACCTAGCTCTGCCTACCAAGTGCCGGGATTAAAGGCATGTACCACCACCGCCCAGCTTTTGCTATGGCTCTAATAGCTCTGACCCCCGGGGCAACTTTATTTATTAACATACAAATCACATTTTAGTACAAATAAAATATCACCATAGAGGAATATTTAATGAGTGGTGATGCAGTAGCCACTATTGATAGGAAATGTGCTGGAGGCCTCAGAATTTCATAAAAAACATCATGTCAATAGTAAAGGTTTAAAAAAGGGTTTTTCCATAACCTGGCAACAAGCCAAGGAAATTATAAGGAAATGTCCTACTTGTTCCTTTTACAATCAAATGCCATTACCAGCAGGATATAACCTAAAGGGCTCTCAGAGGATTGAAATCTGGCAGATGGATGTGTTTCACTTTGCAGAATTTGGAAAATTGAAATATGTACACCATACCATCAATACTTATTCAGGATTTCAATGGGCAACTGCTTTGAGTTCTGAAAAAGCTGATTCTGTAATCACTCATTTGCTAGAAGTTATGGCCATCATGGGTATACCTGCACAAATTAAAACTGACAGTGCTCCTATGTCTCTGTTAAAATGAAACAGTTTTTTGCTTATTACAATATAAAGCATGTTGCAGGTATACCACATAATCCTACAGGCCAAGCAGTTATAGAAAGATCAAACAGAACTCTAAAGGATATGCTAAATAAACAGAAAGGGGTAACAAAAATCCCAGAAATAGACTGCATAATGCTCAATTAACTTTGAATTTTCTCGATGCTAATGAGAAAGGAACAACAGCTGCAGAGAGACATTGGATAATAGAAAAAACTACAGAATTGAATCAGCCTATATACTTTAAGGATGTGCTGACCTCAGAATGGAAACCAGGATATGTGTTACGTTGGGGACGAGGTTTTTGCTTTTGTTTCTACAGGAGAAGATAAGCTGTGGATACCATCAAAATTGATAAAGGTTCAATTTGAACAAGAGAGACCTCTTAATTAGAGGAGGTGATAGTTCATCAACCAACATGAACATCCAATTTAAACTAACTTATACCAGTAACACATGCCTTTTCATTTAATCAGATAATAACTTGCCAAAAGGGAACCTCCCCAAAATTAGTCTTGGGGAAAGGTTTTTGTTTTTGTCTTTTAGGAGAATGAAGGTTAAGGAATCTGAAGAACACTGGACAAATGAGACAACTGAAGAAAAGGGACAAACCATCTATCCCAGGAAACAGAGTAAAATGGCCTATTGGTATATCATCTAAAAAATTTTATAAGTCTTCCTAAATGTTTGTTTCTACTCTTCTCTAAAGAAATTTAACACTATTGATCTTCTAATAGTCCCAGTTCAATTAAAATTCGAAGCTGACTTTGGAGTTGGAGAATGGCTCACTCCTTCTTTAAACTCAAGCATGTTGCTAAAAGGAAAATGCAAACTCCCTGTATCATGCCAGAAGAAAGAGCCATCTTCTGACATGGGACAGGAGAAAAACCATTTAAGATTCCTGCTACAAGCCACCATGCAATTCTACTTTAGGAACAACAGAAGACTGTCCTGAGGAGGGATATCCAAAAGAGCAGAACAGGAGTTCCCAATGTCCCTCCATAAGGAAGAGCAAAGTTACCAGTCTCCAGCAATCTACACGGCCACGCTACCGCCACACCTCCCCTGACCATGCCGCTATCAGAGTGGACGTGACGACCACAGAGGAGATGCTGTAGCGCCTCTCACCACCTCCCCAGTACAGCGTCTGCCCACACACCACTGACGGAGGACAAGGGCCTTAGGACCTCTCACTGCTGCCAGGGCTGCCAGTCGTGCGGGAAGCCCTTCCTAGTAATAGAGTTGGCATCAACAGTGCCTGAAGAAATCCCTATGACCCAATAGAAGCCACCACACTGTTTCACCATACCTGCCTGAACTGCTAGCAGGTCCCCAATCTCAAGTGGCCCCAGACTCAATTGCTCTTTCTGACTATACCGTGATACATATTGTGCTCACCATCATCATGCCACAGGCAAGAAGCTACTGTAAGTCAACACTATAGTTTCATGACAACAACCTAAGGCAAATCCTCAGGAGAATGCTGCCTACTCCAGAAGTGGTGGAGATACCTGATCCACAAAATGTGAAAAGAAGCCGGGTGGTGGTGGCGCACACCTTTAATCCCAGCACTCGGGAGGCAGAGGCAGGCGGATCTCTGTGAGTTCGAGGCCAGCCTGGTCTCCAAAGTGAGTTCCAGGAAAGGCGCAAAGCTACACAGAGAAACCCTGTCTCGAAAAACCAAAAGAAAAAAGAAAAAAATGTGAAAAGCGGGTGGTGGTGGTGCACGCCTTTAATCCCAGCACTCGGGAGGCAGAGCCAGGCGGATCTCTGTGAGTTCAAGGCCAGCCTGGGCTACCAAGTGAGTTCCAGGAAAGGTGCAAAGGTACACAGAGAAACCCTGTCTCGAAAAACCAAAAAAAAAAAAAATGTGAAAAGAAATACAGACAATGAAGTGATATGAGGGCCCCTAAAGAACATAACAACTCTAGTAACACGTTACAGAGAAAGAAGTATGGATGAAATGCCTAATAAGGAACTTAAAACAATATTTTAAAGCTGGTTGTGGTGGTTCCTTCCTATAATCCCAGGCAGGAGGATTTTTGTGAGTTCAAAACTGGCTTGGTCTATAGAAACTGACCCTGTTTCAAATAACAAACAATAACAAAATGCACACACAAACAAAAAAACAGAATGATTACTAAAACAGTTCAATGAAATACAAGAAAGTATAGATAATTAAATGAAATTTAGAAGACAATGCAGAATGTGAATGAGATATTCAATGAAAGGGTAGATATTGTGAAAAAGAACAAATCAAACCCTTGGAAATTAAGAGTTCAGTAAGTCAAATAAAAAAAATGTAATTGAGCATCCTCAATTGCATATAATAAAATGTGCTGAGTAAAAAAAAAAATGTAATTGAAAGTCTCAACAAACAGACAAATGGAAGAAACATCTTCACTGTGCATATTATAGTCAAACTGTCAAATGAACAAGACAAAAGTCCTAGGGGTGGACTTGTCAGACTAAAGATTTCCAAACAGAAACACTACAGGACAGGAAGAAGTGAAGAGGCCTAGTCAAAGCCCTGAAACAAAATAACTACCAAGAAGGCGTCACTCATCGGCACCACACTTCAGAAATGAAAAGGAAAGAAAATCCTGTCAAGACACACAACTCCGAGGAGTTCACAACTGCTAGACCAACTGTATGGAAGACGCTTTAAGGAAGTGTACATCCAGAAGTGAAAGATAATCACCAACCCAAACGCATGGGAAAGACTTAGAGCGTCAGAGCAGCAGCCTGCTGGGTCAAAGCCTAACCAAACACAGCCATTTTGTTTTCCTACTAACATCTAATAGGCTGGGCCCTGGATTCTAGTTTTCAAATAGCACTCCACTGACTGTACTTGGACCCTGAAGACCGGTCTCATACCAAAGAGAGAACCGAGCCAACAGACATGTGGTACAGGGGAGACTTTCTGACTGTATCGTTCCTAAGAACGGGAGTGAATATCTGAAAAAATGAAGACTCTGGAAAAGAATGGTGAATGAAAGAGAAACTAGGTGATTTGCCTGTTAAAGAAGCAATATAAACAGGACATAGACACTAGCTGGTACTCTGCAGATTCGTCACAACGGGACCTCCTTCCGCTGATCCGACTGCTTTGTTATTGCCCACCGCTAACCCTCACACCTGCTTTGTGTTTTCACAGCTCTTTGCTCAGTCTACACTCATCGGCAGAGCCACCACATAAAAACAGTGTACTTGCCCCGTCAGCCTTCACTATATTCACCTGGAACAATGTCATATTTTCAGAGGGCAATAAAATCTCTTCCTGTTTGAAATTTTTTGTCTATAAGGAGAAAGGGGTTTTTAAAAGTTATTTTGTGAGTATGAGTGTTTTGGATGCATGTATATATGTGTACCGTGTGTGTGCCTGGTACCCACCAAGGTCATGTGTGGCCGTCAGATTCCCTTGAACTTGAATTACAGATGATTGTAAGCCACCTTGTGGTTGCTGGGAATTAAACCTGGGTCCTTTGCAGGAGCAAAAAATTGCTTTTAACCACTGAGCCACCTCTCCAGGCTAGAAGAGGAGATTTTTTCACCTTCTGAAAACGTGTCTCATCATTTACAAGGGATCATTTTCTCTTCTTCGGGTTGCTGATTTCTTAGATCACAAATTTTCAAGAAATCCTTTGGGTATCTTTGGGCATCTTTGCCAGGCTGAACTCCTTTTGTTCATCTTGTTGGTTGTGTTCTCCCAGGACTGTGCCACAGTCTGGTCCTCTTCCTGTGATATGTTCCTATCTTGGTCCTGTCCAAGCTTTTAACATCTGACCTAGGTGAAAAGCATATTGTTGAATAACACAGATGTGAGGCATCTTCTTTCTCTTTGAGAGCATTGCACTTACAGGGTTAAAGTTTATGGTTTATTTTGATTAATCTTTCCCTGTATGAGTTAATGCTATTTGAGCTTGTCTTAAAAAAAAAATCCTGTCTCTGCCATTTTGATGCATTTTCTTCCACTCTTCATTTTGGGCATCATATGAGTGCTTGTTTTATTGTAAACTAATGGAACGAAACCATACCTATTTTGTAAACTTGCTCTCTTTTTAAATAAAAGTTCATTTCAATAAAAACATTCTTGTCTCCTGTTTGAATTTTGTGAGATATGTATGCCTTCTGCAGTCTTAGTATCCACTCACTCAAATCCATTTGCCCTCTTCCTATTAGAACTCCAACTCTGGTCAGAGTTCTAGGGATCCCACTGCTGACATTTACCAACAACTTCCCCTTCTCTGGACTCGCCCAGGCACACACCTATAACCCCTGCATTTAGGAGGCTAAGGCAAGAGGGCTATTGATGCTGGCCTGAGCGACGTAACAAGACTCTGTCTCGGAAAATAATTTTAGTATTTGAACATTTTCTCATCTAACATGAGCCAAGCATTATCAGTGCCACTACACTGATGTTTTCAGAGAATATTGTGTCAAATGTATTTTATTTTGTATTAAAAATGGAGACTCAAAGAGATAAACTATCTTAATTTAACACCAATTTTCAATCTTATATAAAATATACTGTACTAGAAGCTAAAATACAAAGATGAAATACAAAGTCTTTGTTTCGGTTTTCAGTACTACAGGAGAGGCAGACAAACTAGCAAAAGACAGTTTCACCTAAGCTGATGTGCTGACAATTGTAGATGAGTTTAGAACATTATTAAATATTTAACCCCTCAGACCTTGCTCTGCTGCATCTATAAATTGGGAATAATAATAATGCTTGATGCTGTGGACAATGCAAAGTTAAATTGAAACATCTCAATATAAAATAATACAAGACCCAGTAAATGGTAATTATATGCTGAGCATTCAAGAAGTATAGTCCATGGAAACTAGGGGATGCTCAAGACCCATTTCAGTAGATCAATGTGGCCAAGACATTCTTTAGAAGTCATTGCTGTTCTTTTCTCTATGTTGATATTTTCACTGATTGTATAAAGTCAATAAGGGATAAGCCTGGTCATGTTTTATTATAAATAAAAATGATGGCACTATTTTTCTCCACGGTATATTGTTAATGTGTTGGTGATAGGAAGACAAATTTTACTCAAGAATTTCTCTGATGAAGCAGAAGAAATGGTTAATTTTGTATAATCTTGACCTTCCAACCCATATTTTTAATTTTGTCTGTGAGACACAATGGGAAGTACACATAAGGAATGATAAGTGTCTCAATCAAGAACACTGATGTAACTCTTGATGTCAAACCAGCTGCTTGTGCCTCATGGGACACCATTTTTACTTATACTGATAGTCAAATGACAGTTACTCAAACTATAGTATCTGGATAACATGGTAAAATGAGTGAAGTGGGCCTGGAGTTTCAGAGCAACTGATTATATTTGTTGTCAATGATAAGATTCAAATTTATCGTCTTAATTGGGTCTACAAAGTCCATTTTGCAATGTAATGTAGCCACATGTACTAGGAATCAGGGCATGGAAATCTTTGGAGGATAATTAATCTGTCTATCTAGATCACTATGATTTGGGCATGACTAACAAAGTTGAACTGACACTTATGGAACATTCCCCCAACAGTATCAAAATACATTATTTCTAAGTATATATGAACACTGATCAAGAAAGATCATGCTTGAGACTTTACAACAATTTTCACTACATATAAAAGGATTTAAATCATATGATATATATTCTATGGCCAAAATTAAGTCAGAAATTAGTAACACAAAGATAGCTAAAAAAAAGTGCCCAAATATTTAGAAAATAGATGCTTCTTTAAAAAAATGGTTTATGTGTATATGTGTATGCCTGAGTCTGTTTGTGCAACATGTGCATGAAGGAGCCTGTAGAGGTCTGAAGAGGGCAACACAGCTCCTGGGACTGGAGTTACAGGCAATTGTGAGTCATTTTGTGGATACTGGGAACAGGACCTGGGTCCTCTACAAGAGAATTAAATGTGTTAACCACTAGTCAATGTCTTGAGTCCCCAAACTGGATGCGTAACAAGTATTTTTCTGTCCTACCAGCCAGCTCTCAAATAATGACATAAAGTCTTCTTATTAATTATGAAAGCCTGGCCTATAGCTTAGGTTTGTTCCTAACTAGCTCTTATAACTTAATTGACCCATATTTTTATTAATCGACATTCTACCACATGGCTTTTACCTCTATCCCATTCTGTGTGTCCAACTCATTCTGCATCTGGCTGGCTTCTCTGCCTCTCTTCTTCCCAGAGTCCTCTCTGTGCCTGGAAGTCCTGCCTATACTTTCTGCCTAGCTATTGGCCATTTAGCTCTTTATTAAACCAATCAGAAGGTGTCTTGGCAAAATCACATTTTCACAGTGTGCAAAAAGATTATTCCACAGCATGGATGCTTCAAAAAAGGTCATAGATTAAAGCGGGTGGTGGGGGAGAACAAGAGTCATTATAAGTGTCTTGAACTGAGTGGAAATAAAAACATTTTAAAATTGACTTAAGCAGTAATTATAGGTAAATTTATACCCCTGGTACAGTGAGAGAGACAAAGACAGAGACAGAGAGAAAAGACTAGAAAGCTAAAGTCAGCTAGGGACTGGAAAGATGATTCAGCATTTATGAGCATTTGCTTCATGTCCAGAGGACCTGAGTTTGGTGCCTGTGACTCCAGCCAGCCTTTGAAGGCACCCATACACACATGGCATGCACTTAGATAAATACATGTAAATAAAAATAAAATAAATCTTTAGTAGAAGAAATAGCATCTACTCTACACAAATTCTCCTAAGAGTATTTAGAAGAAGGATATAAAGTCTCACCCCAGCCCATAGTCAACTACTTGCAACGGTCTAGCCTTCCTCTCTGCCTCCATTCTCTGAGGGTTCATCAGATTCTTTCAGGGGACTCAGCCTTCCTTCCTCACCCCTTAGTGTCAGCTGCCAGTACCCAGAGGACTCTCTACCTGGGATTCCACTGGTTATGCCTGGGATTCAGATAGGTGATCTCTACTCTCCTTTTTGTTCTCTATTTCCAAGTCACCAGTCTCATCCCCCAGCCTTGTAGGAAACCACTTGGCAGAGAAAGAGGCTGTCCTCCCTCTGTGACTCCACTTCCTAGGGACTCCACCAAACCTCTTGGCAGACCCTGATTTTCTCCTTCCTGCGAACTCTTTTAGCCCTACTCCCCCTTCTAGACCATCCCCATTTATTGCGTCAGCCCCCAATACTAAGATACACATTCTACCCCGAACACTAGTGGTCACACCTGGCATGGAATCAGAAGCACTCCCTACAAAGCAACCTACAGCCACCTTTGGATTCCTAAGATCTAAAGAGGGCAACAGGAACCAAGGAGTGGAACACCCACCCCAAAGAGACAAGACAAGATATCAACACCTAGAATTATAATCATCCCAAACCCAGATGCCTAGACACCAGTGAAAAAATAGAATCATTAACAGAACAATATGTCTTTACCAGAATTCAGCAACCCTAATACAGTAGGCCCTGAGAAATGCAATATTGTTGAAGCTAAAGACAAGGACTTCAAGACAGCTATTTATGAATATGCTCAAGAGTCTCAAAGAAGATATGACTAAATCCATTAATGAAGCCTGTTAAAACACAGTCAGTAGAACTGAAATGATGTAAGCAATTCAAGACGTAAAAGTAGAAATAGAATCACTAGAGAAAACCCAAACTGAGGGAAAACTGGAAACAAAAAATTTAAGAAACTCAAACAGGAACCTTCAAGGCAAGCCTCACCAACAGACTACAAGAGATGGAAAAGAAAATTCTAGGCGTTAAAGACAAGATAGAATACATGGATACCTCAGTCAAAGAAAATGTTAAATCTATAAATATCCAGTCACAAAACATCCAGGAAATGTGGGACACCAAGAAAAGACTAAATCTATGAATAATGGGAATAGAGGCAGGAGAAGAAACCCAGTGAAAGGCACAGAAAATATTTTCAACAAAATTACAGAAGAAAATTCCCCCAATCTGAAGAATGGTATGTCCATCAAGGTATAGGAAGTATACAGAACACCAAATGGTCTGGACCAGAAAAAAAAATTCCCATGTCACATAATAATCAAAGCATTAAATGTACAGAACAAAAAAGAATATTAGAAGCTGCAAGAGAAAAAGACAAGTAACATATAAAGGTAGACCCATTAGAATAACAGTGGACTTCCCAATGGAGACTCAAGAGCAAGAAGAGTCTGGTCAGATAGTCTATAAATTTTAAGAGACTGTAGAGCGAGCCCAGACTACAATACCTAGGAAACTTTCAATCATAAGAGATGGAGAAAATAAGGTATCCATAATAAACCAAATTTTAGCAATGTCCATCTGCAAATCAAGCTCTACAGAAGGCACTAGAAGGACTTGAATCTGAAGAGGTTAACCACCCCCAAGAAAACACGAGGGATAAATAATTCAGACCAGCAAATCAAAAGAGGAGGGAAAACATACCATAACAACAAAATTACAGGGATCAGCAACCCCTGCTCATTGATAACTCTGAACATCAATGGTCTCAATTCACCAATAAAAAGACACAAATTACCACACTCAGCTTAAAAACAGACTTCATCCTGCTGCTGCATCCAGGAGACACACTTTAATATCAAAGATAGAAATCACTTTATGGTGAAAGGATGGAAAAAGATATTCCAAGCAAATGGACCCAAGAAGCAAGCCAGTGTAGACATTTTATTATTTGACAAAATAGACTTCCAACAAAAACTAATCTAGAACAACAAGGAGAAATAACACCCAAAAGGAGTACGTGGTCGGAAAAAGTCAAACATAGGGCTGAAATCAATAAAATACAAACAAGCAAACAAAAATATAAAGAACCAATGAAATGAAAAATCAGTCTTTGAGAAAATCAGTAAGATTGATAAACTCTTAGCCAAATTAACTAAAAGTTATTAAAAGAAGATCCAAATTCATAAAATTAGAGACAAAGAGGGGGGCACATAACAACATGGAGGAAATCCAGAGAATCAGAAGGACATACTTTAAAAACATGTGCTGAACCAAAGAGGAGAAAAGGAGCACCAAGAAGTATAATGGAGCTAAATCCAGTTCTCAAGGAGATAAAAAATTTAAAGAAAAACTTGATGGTAATGGGAAAAGGAGTGACGACATCAGGGCCGTGCCCCACCCGACTAAGCTTCCACCTGGCGAAAAGGAATTAAAGAAAAGCTTAAGCAGTGAAGGAAGCCATCTACAACAGAGAGCTGATGCAGATGTAATTGAACAAGGGGGCCAAGCGCCAGCCCCGTCAAGCAGCAGAACTTGGCAGCTTCAACCACATGGTTCTGGCTTTAGAGTCAAGAATAGAAGAAAGGGGTGTAGAAACTCCCTCCTCAGTTAAGGAAAGCTGCTGAGGCCAGGCATATGTCAGGGATGTCCCCACACAGCAGTGCAGAGAGGCCATTGAATGAAGCTGTGAAGGTGAAGCTTTAATTGCCTTAGTGACCCCAAGATCTTGGAGATGCCAGAGTCATAGGATACCTGTCAGGGAAAGCAGCTAACAAGGGGTGCTCAAGAGAAAGAAGTGTGTTGCAGTCAACAAGCTGAAAGGAGTTGGCTATCTGAAGAGCACTTTGACATCAGACATGGAGATGCAGAGTTTGGAGTTTGCCCAGTTGGATTTTAGTCTTGCTTTGGTGCAATATTTCCTCACTATGCTCCATTTTGTAATGATAATGGATATCCTGTGCCATTATTTGTTGAAGGCATGTGATCTGATTTTTCACTTTGATTTTACAGTGGGATAGATAGAGTAAGAGATTGTCATCAGTCTCAGAGACTTTGAACTATGGACTATTAAAAGTGTTGAGACTGCAGTAGACTATAGGGTCTTTTGAAGTTATACTAAATGCGGTTGTTTTTTTGTTTTTGTTTTTGTTTTTTTCAGAGCTGAGGACTGAACCCAGGGCCTTGCACTTGCTAGGCAAGCGCTCTACCACTGAGCTAAATCCCCAACCCCAACTAAATGCATTTTTGCATTGTGATATGGCTACAAGCCCATGGGGGCCAGGGAGTGGAACGTGGTGGTTTGGATGAGAATGGCCTCCATAGGCTCACAGATTTGGTCACTAGGGAGTGGCACTATTTGAAATTATTAGGAGGTATGGCCTTGTTGGAGGAAGAGTGTCACTGGGGGTAGGCTTTGAGAGCTCAAAAGCCCATGACAAACCCAGAGCCTCACTCTTCCTGGTGCCTTCTAATCTGGATGTAGATCTCTCAGCTACCATGTCTGCCTATGTATCACCATGCTCCTCACAATGAAGATAATGGACTAATCCTCTGAAGCCATAAGTAATCCCCAATTAAATGCTTTCCTGTATAAGAGCTGCTGTGATCATGGTGTCTCTTCTTAGCAACAGAACAGTGACTAAGACAAAAGTATAAAGAAAATGTGGTACATTTATGCGATGGAATATTGCTCAGATTCTAAAAGAAAGAAAGAAAGAAAGAAAGAAAGAAAGAAAGAAAGAAAGAAA
>CABHPH010081673.1:0-21900 GCA_902168325.1 Peromyscus nudipes | reverse complement strand
AAGAAAGAAAGAAAGAAAGAAAGAAAGAAAGAAAGAAAGAAAGAAAGGAAGAAAGAAAGAAAGAATAAAATTCACAGGTAAATGGATGGAGATACCAAAAAATCATCCTAAGAGAGGTAACCCAAACCGAAAAAGACAAATATGGTATGTATTCTCTTATATGTGGGTATAAGCTGTTAAGCATTTGATAAACAGGCTACAGTTCATATAACCATAGAGGATAGTTATAGAGTAAGGGGCTGGGGTGGGGGAAGAAGAAACAGAATGGGCAGTTATGGATGGATTGGATGGGGGACTGGAATGGGAGTCTCAGCAGGGACCGGGAGGGGATGGGGAGTAGGAGGGCAGACAGGGAGGAAGAACTAACAAGAAAGGCCATGGGAACCTAGCAAATTCTCCCCAGGAACCTGCCCTGAGGGGAATTCTCCCAGAGTTCAGAAAAGATGCTACCAGTGGCTGAGAATTAATCTGAGGGATATCGAAAGAATCCAAGGACACTGAGCTCTTTAGTCCATTCACTTTATTCTTCCAAGTCAATTCTATCTACACAGTTTCTTTTCTGTTCTCACACTTAGCTCCTCTCTGTCCCTTTCTTTGCTGTTCTCTCATTGTTCTTAGTTCCCCCTATCTTAGTTCTCCCCCAGTCTCTGAAGTTTCCAGTTTATATGCACATACCATCAGCAATTCTCTGGCCGAAGCAAGGTCAAAGGCTTGAATTCTTTCAGGGCCATAAAGGCAGATACGAGTTTACACCAGGCGGTGACTGTCAGGCTTTCTTTTACAACCCCAAAGGGGAGCGACTAACAGGAGTTCTCTGGTAGGGTCAGCTAAGGACTAAAATCAATTAGGGGATTCTAAAAAGGAATTTATGTGCTCAGACTATAATCTTAGAAGTGGCTGGGTAAACAGGTTGGGACACTATGTCAGTATAAATCACTAGTAAAATAAAACTGTCTTTTTTTCCTTTGGTGCCATTTCTGTCCCAGCTTATCTCAGCTGTGCCACTTTCTGATAGGGTGGGGAAAGTGTACTCGGTTGCTGGGCAACCGGTGTCACAATGTGTGGTATTTGATTCGGAAAGGCACTTTCACTCTGAGTTAATAGCTAAAGGGGGAATCTTTAGAGCTAGGGGTAACACCTGGGCTGAGATAAAAGAAGGAAGATTGAAGCTTAATTTGCACAAGAAACAAGGCTTGGCACCTACCATCCTCCAGGCTTCCTTGGTAGTCTCTTAGAGTCAGTGGAAATAATTACCTTTACTCAGTAACTAGCAGACAGCCAAACCACCATCCCAGAATTGTAAGCAGTAAACCTCTTAAATTAGGGTCCTGTGTAAATAAACTGGGGTGAAGGTAAGAAGTTAAGGATTTAATTGTTAGTGGTTATTTTCTGTTACCTGTAGGTGAGATGAGCTAATGCTTATCTATCGGCAGTCTGTCCTTAGATGTAGAGAAGTATCTCAGATGAAATACTTTTGTCCAGAGAGTGGTCCTAGCCAGATGTTTGCTAATGAAGAATAAACACAGCTGGGGAATGTTATCCAAAAACCCAAATAGTATATGGGAACTACATTGTTACAAGTTCTTGGGAAAAGAATCACATGGGAAAGCTACAAGCACACAAGAAATTCACT
The DNA here is from genome assembly GCA_902168325.1 of Peromyscus nudipes. Classification (NCBI taxonomy): domain Eukaryota; kingdom Metazoa; phylum Chordata; class Mammalia; order Rodentia; family Cricetidae; genus Peromyscus; species Peromyscus nudipes. The sequence goes on along the minus strand of CABHPH010081673.1, from coordinate 20,267 downwards.
GCAGGAAACAGTTAATACATTCAAAAGCCATTATCACCAAGACTCTTTGAGCTTTGGCTTCCCTCTAGAAGAGTCCTTGGCTCTTCCAGGTAGTAGCATTGCCAGTGTCAGCTGAATTCCTACCTCACATTTCTGTAGCTTGCAGCAGAAACCTAATATAGTAGAAACTACTTAAATATATACACAGATATGAAAGAGATCTAAATGGAATCACCAAATAATGGGGGAGACAAAGCCCCAACCTGACATCTCTCATCACCAGATGAAACCTCCAGTGGCAGGAATGGGTCACATCTATTTGAGTTGTTGGCCAAAGGGGCCCCACGGAAACCTCAAACAACCTAGGTTATTGCCAAGGCTGTTGTTTGCTCTCCACAAACTTATGGCAAGGCCCCAATGTTGAAGACAATACCTACATAACTCATTGAATAAAGAGAAATTCAGCTCATACCTACCTAGAGCCTTCTCCCCTACTGATTAGTGGGCATGGTACTGGGAGGTACTCTGCATGCTATCAGAGGGGCAAACTAAACCCCAACCAAGATGCAACCTTTCAATCTACAGTGGTGACCTGCCTGCAAGATACACTGGTACAAGAGTAGCACAAGAGTTGTGGGAGTAACTAACCACTATCTGATTGGATTTAAGGCCCATGCCATGAGATGGAACCCATGACTGATATGCTTGGGTGCCCAAGAACTTGAGTGCTGTGGAACAGTCCTTTCTACACTATGAATATGTATTACTCTCATTGGTTAATAAAGAGCTGACAGGCCAGTAGCTGGGCAGGAAGTTAGGTGAGAAAACTAAATTGAGACTAATGGAAGAAGGAGGGCAGAGTAAGGAGAGATGCCAGCCAGTAGCCACCCAGGAAGCAAGACATGCTAGAGGACAGGTAAAGCCATAAGCCACGTAGCAATACATGATTAATAGGAATGGGTTAATTTAAATGTAGGAGTTAGCTAGTAAGAAGCCTGAGCTATTGGTCAAGCATTTATAATTCATATTCAGCCTCTGAGTCGGTTATTTGGGACCAAGCAGTTGGAACCGGAAACATCCATTTACACTTGAAACTATAGGGGAAAACCAAATAGTATTGTTCTTCTAAACAGCAATATGTTTAGCAATAAAATGACTCCTAACAACATTCTGCTATATTCCTAGATCAGTGTCTTACTCAGCCATCATCAGAAAAACTTCCTCCTATGGGAACAAATACAAAGACCCATAACTGGAAAATGTGTAGAGAGAGACCTTGGAACACTCAGTCCCAAAATGGAATGTCTCCATAAAATTCCTCACTTCAGGGTTCAGGGGTCAAATGCTGTGGAATAATCCTGGTTTTGTTGTATATAATTTTACTGTGTTAAAAGTAATACCTTTTTTAAAAATTAGAGACAAAGGGGGGAAGTGCTGTGGGATAATCCTTCTGTATACTGTAAATATGTATTACTCTCATTGCTAATAAAAAGCTGATTGGCCAATAGCTGGGTGGGAAGAGATTGGACAAGAAAGCCTGAGACAGAGGGAATGACGGAAAGATGAAGGGTGGAGTCAGAGGAGTCGCCAGCCAGACCCAGAAGGAGCAGCAGATGAACGTGCCATGTTAATAAAGGTACCACCATGTGGCAGAGCATAAATAAGAAATATGGGTTAACTTAAAAATGTAAGAGCTAGTTAGTGATTAGCCTGAGCTACCGGCCAAGCATTTGTAATTAATATTAAACCTCTGAGTGATTATTTGTTAGTGAGCGACTGCAGGACAGGAAAATTCTGCCTACACACAAATCTGCAAACAACCGAAATTTTCATCAATCAGTCAGCAGACAAGTACCTCTGGCACATCCTCTGAGTGAACTATTATTTCAGTGAAAAAGCTTGAGTTACTGTGCATGGAACACGGATGAATTCTAGAAGAATTATCCAAAGACTAGAAAATACAAAACAGCAAAAACTCATCGTTTTATATTTGTGGAAATTAAAGGTCCAAATTCAGTCTCACTGAGCTCACAGGTATCAGAGAGCTTGTTTCCCTAGGAGGCTCTGGAAGTGCCTGGCGTTTGTCTCCTGATGCCTTCCTCACATCTTGTGACCCTTTTGCTTCCCAGGTATGTCTCCTAATCCTATTAACTTGCCTCCCTCCCACTTGCAAGGAGCCTTGTGATTACAGTGGACCGACCGGAATCACCTAAATCCATTCACCGACGCTGCAAATTCTTAACCTGCCATCATAGGATTTGAAAACTCTTGTCCTAGCTGGCTTTCTGTCGCTGTGATAAAACACTGACAAAAGGCAACTTGGAGAGGGAAGGGTTTATTTCATATTTTATTGCCACATCACAGTCTGTCATGAAGAGAAGTCGGGCAGGAACATGCAGACAGGAACTGAAGCAGAGACCATGGAGGAACACTGCTTACTGCCTTGCTGCTCATTGCTTGCTCAGCTGGCTTTCTTATACAGCTCAGGCCCACCAGTCCAGGGGCAGCATGTGGGGTCCCCCTTTTCCCACCACAGTCTGTTGGCCACCAGGCCACGAGGGCACAGGAGACAGAAGCAGCCAGCAAGGCTTTGTACCTGCCTGGGAGCATGGCAGAAACAGCTTTCTGGCAGAATGCTTCACTGCTAGAGCTCAATTTTATTCCAGAGTGAGGGGCAATATATAGGATGGGAACAGCGGCTGGGGCGTCACCTAATTCGCGTTTGGCAGCGTGGTCCTACCAGCTGGGAGCACAGAACCTAGTTATCATATGGGCAGCAGGGGGAGAGTGTCTGCAGGGATCTGTGTCAAAGGTCACGCTTGAGAAAGGTCAGGCATCAGGCTTAGGGACAGCTTCCGGATAAGGTCAGGCGTCCAAGCCTAGAGACACTATCCAGGTAGGGAGGGAGTCCCGCTGGAAAGGGAGTCCTCCATTTCGTGTCAAGCCCAGAGTGCTGTCGGGACACGGTGGACTGCAGTCTCACTCCAACAGCAGCATCTTCCACTATGGGCTGGGCCCGACCACACCCATCACTAATTAAGAACATGCCCATAGGTTTAGCCCACAGGCCAATCTGATAAAGGCGTTTTCTCAGCTGAGGATCCCTCTTCCCAAGTGACTCCAGCTTATTTTGAGTTAGCAAAAAGCTAATCAGCATAAATATGTTAGTGTACTGACAGGTTCTAGAAATTTGGACCCGACTATCTTTGGAGGATCATTATTTAGCTTTGATGTTTTGGGCCCAGAAATTCAGAGGAAATACACACATTTAACTAGAACAGTATTTATATGCAAGACCGAGCACTGATTTGATCCTGAAGGGAAAACTTCAAGTCACCATAAAAGGCTGTAGTGTTTGGTGTTTTTCTGAACTGTTCTAGTTATGGACCCTCCGGTTATATCCACTAGTTCCTGTAGTTCAAATACTAGTTATTAATATTAACACTGGAACCCAACAAGCTTGGATTTGGATGGGAACAGTTTTTATGTGAAAGATAATGTCCTTATCCCAGAATGAAATAAGTGGAGATAGCAAGAATGCCCATTGAAATTCTTCTTTTTCCCACTTTATATTTTTACACAGCATAATTCCAAGTCAGAATTATCATCAAAGCATCACTGAAAAGATGAATGATATTATGATGAAGAAAATTGCCTTCATTGTTGATATGATCATCCCAGTCCATTAAGTAGTCCTGTCTGAGATCATCAGGTCCCGCCTGGTAGACAAGCCTCTGCGTGCTCTCGAGTCACTGACAAACTTGAGAGGATTCTGAATGGCAGCTTGTTCTCGAAACGGCAGGTTTCTGGCAGCATTGTGAATGTAAGAGTAAAGCGCATAGTGGAAATATAATGTTTGAATGCCACTATCCAATCATTTGGAATTCTCAGGAGGTGAGTAGATGTGCAAGGATTATGAGTTCACCAGGTGATGCAGGAGTCACAGGGAAGAACGCTGTTTTCTTGTGCCTTTTATTTACACTAACCTTTTCTCTTTTCTCTACTAGTTTACAGGAAATTCCTCCCATCCTTTTCCATGGCTCACAATTTGTTTTCAACCACAGTCCATGTCTTCTAGCATTCTGAATTTCTTAACCTTCTCAGTGTCTTTGTTTCCACCTTTACCCCAACCACTGACGAGTTAGTCATACCTGATAACTGCTAGCAACTCCAACTGGAATTCCTTTCTGACCACAGCCTTCCGTTCCTGACCTCCTGTTTCCCACTCCACTCAGTCTGGCCTTTGTCTCCATTGTTATTTCTAGGTCTTCAGTGCTGATCTGCATGAGGTAACCAGCACCTCAGCCAAAGGCAAAGAATCTTGATAGTGGATGTCCTGCTCAGACCTGCCCTGACCAAGGGCATGGTTTAAGTGATTTTTTTAAAGATACTAGGCTCTTAAAGGTAAAAATTTAAAGATGTGTTCACATGGGAAAACTCGAAGTAAAGTATGGTTTAAAACTATTTTTTCCGCTGGGCAGTGGTGGCGCACGCCTTTAATCCCAGCACTCGGGAGGCAGAGCCAGGCAGATCTCTGTGAGTTCGAGGCCAGCCTGGTCTCCAAAGCGAGTTCCAGGAAAGGCGCAAAGCTACACAGAGAAACCCTGTTTCGAAAAAACAACAACAACAAAAACAAAAAACAAAAAAAAAAAAACCCACTATTTTTCCATCATCTTTTTCTAGGCTTTTCTATCTAAAGCATAGCCAACATTTAATCTCTAGTTCTTTCAATTACTTCTAAAATCCCAAGTTCTTTCCCCTGTGATACTAGGGTTGGAAATCATGTACCTTATGCTTGCTAGGCACACTTCATCTACTGTGCCACACTCCAGTCCCTCCAGTACCAGTATGAATTCTGCATGTGGTCTTTTCAGGAGGAGGGCATGCTATATAGTTCCATTGGACAACCAGCAGCAGTGACAATAGCCTATAGTGTTTGGAGGTTATGGTGGTTTGAATGAAAATGGCCCCCACAGGCTCATAGGGAGGGGCATTCTTTGAAAGGATTAGGACTTGTGGCCTTTTGGAGTAGGTGTGGCCTCATTGGAGGAAGTGTGTCACTGGGGGTGGGCTTTGAGATTTCAGGAGCTTAAGTCAGGCCCAGTGTCTCACTCTCTTTTCCTGCTGCCTGCAGATCAGGATGTAGAATTCTCAGCTTATTCTCCAGCACCATGTCTGCCCGTGTGTTGCCGTGTTTCCCCCCATGATGACAGTGGACTAAACCTCTGGACTGTAAGCCAGTCCCAATTAAATGTTTTTCTTTATATGACTTGCCATGGTCATGGTGTCTCTTCACAGCAATAGAAACCCTAAGTAAGACAGGAGTCCTCACAACAAGACAACTACTTATAGGGATGTAGCTCATGCCCAACACTAGAATTTTCTTTTAATAACTGTATGGTTACTAGGTTTTTTCCCCCCATGTACATAGAATACCTCTATTCAACATTGAAAAGTACTTCTTAATTTCCTTTAATTTTATAATTAGATTGCTAAATAGCAGATTTTCTTGTGGCTTTTTCATACATATGGAGTTCTGGTTGATCCTCCTCCCATCCCTCCTTTCCTGCCCTGTTATGAGTTGCAGGACAGTAGAGGAATTCAGCTGACTATGGTAAAGCCGTACTTGGAAAAATCAAGGTGTTCTTCCAGAGGAACCCAAATCTCAAGGAATATTTGGTGTTATTCAGCTTTTAATATATCAGCTGTTTCCGGGTATGAATTTCAAGTATGCTCATAACTTCCCCAAGAACTTTTAACAGTGTATTTTACCTAAAATTCTTCTCAAGCATCCTAGGCCTAGGAGACAGGCAAACTTAGGTGCACAGCTTTGTTTCCTGTGAAGCTCAGACCCTCCTTTCTCTCACAGCCCAAATGGCATTCCAGAGAAATTAACTCAGAACAAAAAGGGTGGTTTTTTTTTTTTTATAACAGGTGCAGTGTAGCTATGAGGCAGATTTCCTAGCTTTGATCAGAGTTACCCCTGCCAGTAAACTGCAACAAAGAAATAGAGAGGCAGTTACATTTTAGTGACTTATAGACTCTTTTACCTAACCACCTGTAAGATTGTAGTTTGAGCACATTCATGATAGACTCATAACGTTTCACCTAATCACTTATAAGAATATATTTTGAGCACATAAATTCCCTTTCTGACTTATTCCAGGCCTTATCTGACCCCACCTCTTTTATTCACTCCCCTTTGGGGTTGTAAAAGAAAGCCTGACAGTTACTGCCTGAGGAAAACTCTTATCTGCCTTTATGACCCTGTAGGAATTCAAGCCTGGCGACCTTGCCTTAGCCAGAGCACTGCTATTGCAGGGGTATACAACTGTAAACCTCAGAGACTGGGGGTTTGGAGAACAGGATGGAGAACTAGAAGGACAAGATGGGAGATGAGGAAGAGCCTGACAGGGAAGAACTAGGCAGGAAAGAATGAGATGAGAAAGACCAAGGTGGGGCAGCACTAAGATGAAGGAATTAGAGGGAACAGCAGAAAGAGGTAGAGAGAACCAGGCAAGAAAGGAGCTAAGTGTGAGAGCCGAAAAGAAGCTGTGTAGAGAGAGAACTGACTCAGAGTATAGACTAAAGAGTATCGCGTATATAGGTTTATTAGTGAACCCCTCAGATTAATCCGCCACCGGTAGAGTCTCTTCTGGAACTCTGGTGAAGGCTGTCAAGGGGCAGGACCCCAATAGCCTTCGTTACTGCCCCTTCCCTGCTGTGCTCTTCCACCCTTCTACTTCCATATCTCGTGTGTTATGCTGCCTTCCCACCGACAAACCTCTTTCCCCGCTGCATGTGCCCATGTCTAGTTTTCTGTCCCCTTTACACACTCATCCCCACATAAAGACACATTTAAAAATTAGAGGCTAGTATCAGAATATGTGAAAGAACATGTGATGTTTGTCTTTTGGGGCCTGGGTTACTTTCATTTATATTGTCTCGTTCCATCCATTTTTAAGACCATGTTGTTGCTAGAGTTTTCCTGCCTGGCCCATGGTCAGGATAAATCTCTTTAACCTGCCAGTCCCACAGCCGCTCAGACCCAACCAAGTAAACACAGAGACTTATATTGCTTACAAACTGTATGGCTGTGGCAGGCTTCTTACTAACTGTTCTTATATCTTAAATTAATCCATTTCTATAAATCTGTACCTTGCCACATGGCTCGTGGCTTACTGGCATCTTTACAGACTGCTTGTCCTGGCGGTGGCTGGCAGCGTCTGGCAGCGTCTCCTTCCACCTTCCTGCTCTTTTTATTCTCTCTGTTAGTCCCGCCTATACTTCCTGCCTAGCCACTGGCCAATCAGTGTTTTATTAGCAACACATTTGCCATACAGAACATCCCACAGCACCATGTCATGATTTCATTTTTCATATAAAATTCCATTGGTTATATACAGCACATTTTCATTATCTGTTCTTCAGTGGATGGACATCTAGGCAAAATCTATTTCCTTTCTATTGTGAATACAGAAGCATTAAAGAAGGATGTACAAGCACCTCTGTGGTAAGGAACAGAATCTTTTGGATACAGGCCCAGGAGTGATGATAGACCTGACTCATATGGGAGTCCTATTTTTAGTGTTTGTGAGGCCTCCAGAGTTATTTCCATAGTGGCTGTACCAGTTTACACTCTCATCAGAGCAAATAAAGGTTCTTCTCTCCCACATCCTTGCCAGCATTTGTAATCACTTGTTTCCTTGATGACAGTCCTTGTGACTGGGATGGGATGGAATCTCAAAATCATTTTCATTTGCATGTCCCCGATATCCGAGGATTTGAAATATTTATTGGCCATATGTATTTTCACTCTTCAGGACTCTAGTTTCTGAACCCATTTTTATTGGTTGTTTTCTTGTTGCTTATTTATTCTTTTGTTTTGTTTTGTTTTTAGTTCTTTGGATCGTCTAGATATTCTCTGTCAGATGTACAGCTGGCAAAATTTTCTTTCATTCTCTAGACTGTCTTTTAACTCGACTGTTTTCTTTGCTGTATAGCTTTTAAATTTTCATGTGATTCTATTTGTTAATTAGTGGCCTTATTTTCTGAGCAACTAGTGTCCTAATCAGAAAGTCCTTTCCTGGGCTTGACGTGATTCCCTACTTTGCCCTCCAGTATTTTCAATTCCAAGTCTTATGCTAAGTCATTGATCTACTTGGAGTTAATATTTGTGAAAGACAGGGATCTAGTTTGTTTTCTATATGTAGATACTCCATTTCCCAGCACTGTTTATCAAGGAGCTGCCTTTTTTCCAGTGATTATCTGTGGAATCTTGACAAAAATCAGGAGGCTGGCTGTAGCTTTTTGAGTTTATGTCTGTACTTCTATCCCATTGATCTGCATGTCTGTTTTTTAAATGATTGTGTGTGTGTGTATGTGTGTGTGTGTGTGTGTGTGTGTGTGTGTGTGTGTACTTGTGGGAGTCAGTTTGCTCCCTCTACCATGTGGGTCCCAGGGATCAGATTTAGGTCATCAGGTTTAGCGCCAGGCCTATTTATCTACAGAGCATCTCACCAGCCATCTACATCTGTTCTGGTCCGGTACCATACTGTTTATTCTCCTCTTCCCACACCCCTTCTCATGAGCTAGCAAAATAATTCCTTATGCCATTTTCATACATACTTCATTTCTGTTGAATCTCTCTCACAAACACACTCCACTTTCTATGTCCTCACCTCCTCTTTTCTTACTATACCCTTTTGATCCCAGTATTCTCCCTCCCATTTCTTTAAAACCCATTTTTTTCCCTGTCTCATAGGCCCATTTCTAGTTCTCTGGTCTTTACCTACATTCACTGATACAAGTCTTTCTCTGTCCCACCAGTCAGCTTCTGAGTAATGACATGGAGACTTACATGAAAGCTCAGCCTTAGCTTCGGCTTGTCCCATTAGCTCTTATAACCTAAATTAACCCATTTATATTAATCTATGTTTTGCCTCATGACTTTTTATCTTGTCTCCATACTGCCCATCCTGCATCTTCTGTGTGTCTCGCTCTTCTTCTGCATGCCTAGATTCCTCCTCCTACTTCCTCTCTCTCCAGAAGTCCCACCTATACCTCCTATTGGACACTCAGCTTTTTATTACACCAATCACAGCTATATATCTTCACACAGTGTACAAATATCCCATAACAGATACATATATTTAACAATTAAAATACAAGATCTGCTCCTAAGCAAGAACATGCATGTTTATTTTTCATAGCTTAGACAACCTTGCTTAACATAATGTTTTTCAATTTTATTCATTTTCCTGAAAATTAAATTTTCTTTGTGGCTGAATAAAATTCCACTAAGTATGTATACTGGATTTCCATTATCCATGGACATCTATGTTGGTTCAATTTCATTGCTATTGTGAAGAGAAAAGTGATGAACATTGATGTACCAGTGTCTCTCTAGCAGAATGTGGAATTCTTTGAGTATACACTCAGGAGTTGATAGCTGGGTCATATTTAAGTCTATTTTTAGTTTTTTGAGAAACTTCCAGGATGATTTCCATAGTGGCTATACCAATTTATACTGACACCAAACGGTGAATAAGGACTCCTCAGCATTTGTTATTTGTTTTCTTGATGACAGTCATTGTGACTGGGGTGTGATAAAATTTCAAAATTTTCATTTCTATTTCCCTGATTCTAAGGATATTGAGCAGTTTTTAAAATATTTATTGGCCATTTGTATTTCTTCTTTTCCGAACTCTGTCTTGTCCATGGACCCATTTATTGACTAGCAGTTCTGTTTTGGAGAGTGGGCATGTTGCTTACATGCTGGAGTTCCTCCTGTCTTCTAGATACTAATCCTCTGTCAGATGTACAGCAGGCAAAGATTTTTCTCCCATTCTGCAGGCTGTCTGCTCACTCTGATAATCTTTGGGCATGCAGAATAACTCTAGTCTTGTGTAATCACATCTGCCAATTCTTTGGTCTATTTCCTGTAGTATTGAATTCCATTCAAAAATCTCTACCTATCTCCTATATCCATCCTAGTGTTTGCCCTAGGTTTGCCTTCACGTGATTTTTTAATTCAGTTTAAGAGTACTTTTCTGAGGATTTTTGCATCTATATTCATCAGAGAGATTACATTTTTCTTTTGTTGTGTCTTTTTCTGGTTTTGGTACAGGATTATACTGATTTCATAGTGTTTCTTCTCTTTCTTGTGTGGTGAAGTTTGAGACATATTAGCATTAAGTCTTCCTTGGAAGTTCAGAATAATTCAGATTAAGACCAGCCCTGAGCTTTACTTTCTGGGGAATTACTTTAATTACTCTTTCCGTCTCATCGCCTATTAGGAGTCAGATTAGGTTGTTCCCATCTTCTCTAATTCTATTGGGTCATATGTGTTTAGAAATTTTTACACATCTTTGAGATTCTTCAACTTGTTAAAATATGTTCTCAAGGTATTCCTTATGTTCTTCTGGATTTCACTGAAGTTTGTCCAAATAATTCTTTTCATTTCTAATTTTATTGAGACTTTGGTTTGTTGGCCTATGAGTTGATCAATCTTGTTTATGTTTTCAAAGGACTAACTCTCTGATTAATTCTATGTATGGTTCTTTTAGTCCCTATTTCATTAATTTTTGCCACCATCTTTGTTATTTCCTGCCATATATTTAGTTTCAATTTTTTTCTTTTACTTTTATAGAGCTTGAGATACATCATTAGGTTGTTTATTTAAAATCTAATTAAAAAAATCTATTATTTTGTGCCAATGAGTGTGCATGTGCCATGTGATAAATGTGGAGGTCAGAGGACAATTTGTGGGAGTCAGTTCTATCATGTGGGTTCCAGCATTGAACTCAGGTCATCATCACAATGGAAGGTGTGCTTACCTACCAAGATATCTTGCAAGGCCTTCTCTGAACTTTTGTGAGCACTAATAGCCATACACTTTACTTAGAACTGTCTTAGATATACCACAGCAGTTTTGGTTGTGCACTCCTTTGGATTTTATTCCAAAAATCTTTTTTCATTGAAAGACTCACTATTTGTTCAAAAGTATATTGTGGAGAATTGGGCATGGTGGTGCATGCCTTTAATCTCAGAACTTGGGAGGCAAAAGACTATGTAGTGAGACACAAACACACACACATACACACACACACACACACAAAGAGAGAGAGAGAGAGAGAGAGAGAGAGAGAGAGAGAGAGAGAGAGAGAGAAAAGATGTGTGGTCAGGTAGATGGCTCATTAGATAATCACACTAGACAGACATACAAGCCAAACAACCTGTTTAATCACTATAACCCACATAAAAAGGCCAGATGTAACAGTTTCATCTTGAATACCAGCAGTCCTAACACAGAAAGGAATGGAAACAGAAAAATCAGAAGTTTGAAAACCAGCTGGTCTGGTGTACGCAGTGTAGCAGCAGAAACATGAGAGACCCTGCCTCAACAAGATGGGAAGTGAGCACCGATTACTGAGACTTGTCTGCTGACCTCCACAAGCACACATGGCAAACTTGTACCTGTACATACATGTGCACACAATACAACTGAAGTGTATTGTTCAGTCTCCAAGTGGTTTTTTTTTGTGTGTGTGTATGTGTGTTGGTTTTTTGTTTTTTGCAGGGTTTCTCTCTGTCCTGGAACTAGCTCTGTAGACCAGGTTGGCCTTGAACTCACAGAGATCCACCTGCCTCTGCCTCCCGAGTACTGGGATTAAAGGCGTGCACCACCACCTCCAGGCTGTGTTTTTGTGTTTTCAGATGGTAATAATGCTAATGATCTCTAATTTTTTTTCACCTTGGTCTGATAGGATATAGAGAATTATTTTTGTTAAATTTTGTTCAAGCTTGCATTGTGGCCTATGGTATGATCAATTTTAGGGAAGGTTCCACATACCACAAAGAAAAATGTGTTTTCCTGTTAGGTGAATTCTTCTGTAGATACCTGTTAAGTCCAGTTGATGTATAATTTAGTTCTGAGGTTTCTTTTCTTATTTATTTAGAAGATCTATCTAGATATGAGAGTAGGTTACAAAATCTCCCCCTATCAGTACATGTCTGTGTTTATATGTGTACTACAACATGCATGTGGAGGTCAGAGGACAACTTATGGGAGTCAGTTTCTCCTCCCATCATTTGGTTCCCAGGGAACAAACCCAGGTCACCAGGTAGGTGGCACACACCTTTACCCACTGAACCATCTTGCCAGTTCAAAATCTGCCATTATTATTTTTGTCCAGATCTATGTGGTCTTTTATTCCTGTGTTTGGTTTATGAAATTGGGTCCCTAAGACTTGGTACATAAATATTTACAGTATCTATGTTGTCTAGATTAATTGTTCTGCTTATTACTATGTAGTGGCCCTCTATCTCTTTTGACTAATTTTGGCTTGACCTCTACTCTATCAAATAAGAGTGGTGCCAGGCTTGCTTGTTTGTGCTTCCAGTTGCTTGGTAATTTTTCAACCTTTGATCCTCAGTTTATGGATTCTTTCCCGTTTAATTTTCTTGGAGACAGAGGATAGTTGGATTGTATTTTTAATCTATTCCATTAGCCTATGTTTTAATTGACATTTACATTCAAGGTTATTTTAGAAGAGTTTGCTATTGTTTATGACTTTGTTGTTTGTTATACTGGTTGACTGGTTAATTGGTAGTTTTTATTTTTCCTCTGGTAGTGTTGGATGTTTGCTGCATTGTACAAGATTAATTCCTTCCCAGTTCTCTCATGCTATCTATTGCTTTCATGAAATGTGGCTTTCCTGTGTTCCATGTATAAAAATGTCTTATTTTTCCCTCTCTGTATTCCTTTGGGAGTTTTCTGCTATGTTGACTTATCAGGAATTGCTTTATTGCCTTGAAATATTCTTACCTTTTCGTCTATTTTAATAAGTAATTTTGTTGGGTATAGGAATCTTGGTTGACAAATACTTTCAAGGCTTGAAATAGATCACTGCATGCTTTCTTGGCTTTTAGGTTTGCTGATAACAAGTCTGTTGTTATGCTGTTCTTGAGGTCTGTATGTCAGTTGCCAGTTTTCCTGTACAGCTTTTAGTTTTGTTTCTTTGCTTTACATTTTTGACATCTTAGCAGAGATATATATGGAGAGATTCTTCTCTAGCCATATCTTTTTGGGCTTCTAAAAGCTTTCTTACTTGAATGCCCATTTCTTTACCTAGGTGTGGGAAATTCCTGGGTACAATTTCATTGAATAGCTTGTCTTTGCCATTTGACCTCATCTCAGCTTATTCTGTCCCATGAATTCCTAGGTTTGGTCTTTTGAGTGAAACTGGTAGAGTGTAGGCCTATCTCTTGTTTTCTATGCCTTTAGAAGGAAAGTTTATGATTTTCCTAGTGCCCCAAATGTGTTTTATTATCTTTGCTCCAATTCTTCCGCCTTGTCTTTAAGCTCAGATTTTGTCCTCTCCACAATCCATCCTGTCAGGGAGGCCTTCACAGTGTTGTCATTCCCAACCTTTTCTGTGTCAGTATTTGTTCAATTCTTCTTTCCTAGCATATAGATCTCCTTCCTCCAGCAAGTTGTTCGTGTTCCCTTGAGGTTATTATCTTATTTCTTTGAACATATTTCTAACCATAATTTGTGCTCTACTTGATTTTCACTGGAGACCATTAATATGCAATTAGTAATTTCTGTAAGAGTGTTTGCTTTTTTGTGTGTTTTTTATATTGTGCATTGAGATGCACACATCTGAGTTATTTTGTTGTTTGTATGTTTTTTAAAAGTTGTATTCTTTAAAGGTATTTGCAATGTTCAAGTGGAGCTATATTGTGGTATAGTTGAGGTGTGTAGATCGGAAGTTAAATCCTCCAACCAGAAGTTCAGAGTACCTTGGGTGGCCTCCATATTACTCCCAACATAGATTAACTGTGGGAACAAGCAGACACTATGAAATGCCACACTACTCAATAACACTGGTCCCTTGGTAAGGGCAAGTCAGTACACGACACAACTGCACTGAATAAAGCAGGGCAGTTCCCAGCTCCTCCTCGGGACCCCTCCCCAGCTCTGCTCAGTGATTGCATGGGAAGCAGGAATGGGAGCCCTTTCTGCTAACTTCAGAAGAGCTTATCTTCAGTAACTTGACTAGGCTGGATGGAAAGTGTATCTCCCAAGTCCTCTCGGGCGCCCATGTTTGTACTCTCTCCTTGCGTTTGTTGACATTTTGGATGGACATGGACTTGTAAACAGATTATCCCCCATTTATTTGAAGACATTGTTCTATTGTTTTCTGACGGTTTTTGTTGATGCAACTAGTTCTGATTCTCAATCCTTCACAATTTTCCTTTATTTTCAATATCAGTTTTTAAGAGCTTTAGCTTAGCTTTTATATTCTGAAATATGTCACTTTCCATCAATTTTGAGGGACACTTGAGATGCCTTTCATTTAGAAAATTCTTCCATTTCTAGGGAAGTATCTTACACTAATCTCAGGCTATCTTCTCTAGCCTCTTTCTGGAACTCATCTTTAGTAGGCCTCCAAAAAGCCCCCTTTGTTTTCCGTTTCCCATTCTGGTATGCTGTTCTGTTCTCAGTGGAGTTTACTCAGCTTTCTCTTATCTTTGTTCTACTTTATTTTGGCAATCCTTATATTTAATTTCCAAAAGTTCTTTGTTGGTTGCTAGTGTTTATTCATAGCAGCTGCTGATGGATGCAGTATCTTCTCTCAACCTGTCCATTGCAATAATCATTGTTGCTTGAAGTTTTAGGGGGATTGTTTTTCTGCTTATTTTTCTCACTCATGTTACACATTTTTCTAAAATTTCTGGGAATCCTTGGTATATTTATATTAAAAAATAACACATTAAGCCCGCATCTAGACACTTGGAAGTGCTGGCTGAGGGATCATGGCCTGTTGGCTGGAAGATATGATCATGAGTTGACTTTTTGTCACAGGCTGTTCAGCTGTTAGAGTGGCAAGACCTTTGTGACAGGGCTGCTTGACATCTTCAGAAAAAGACATGGAGGGTTTGACTTCGAGTCAGGTGCTCGGTTTCTTGGTGGAGATTTGACTTTCAATTTGTGCCTGTTTCCAGCTTCATGGTATTGTCTATCTACCTTAATTAAACTAGGTACACACGAGTCCTAAGCTTCTCCTGTTAGCTGTTTGTGCTTGTATTAGACTGTGGCTTCCTCAGTTCTGTCTCATTTTCTCCTCATGTCTCTTCCTGCCTCCCCTCCCCTCCCCTCCCCTCCCCTCCCCTCCCCAACCTCACTGTGCTTCATCTTTCAGGTACTCACGAAAGTTATTTTTGTTGATGGCCCATCTGTGCTTCTACAATCCTTAGGAATTTACTCCGTCTATATTATTTCACTGTCAAGTGTGGTTCCAGGACGGAGAGGAGATACATATATGTGGTCTAGTCTCCTCATAGAACAGAATATTTCCATTTCCATCCCTTAATCCTTTGCATTCTGGATCTACCAAAGGAATACTGCTTAATCAGTTTTCTACAAATATTTTAATTCCACACATTTTTTTCAAAGCCTCCTCTGTGGATTGTACCCTAACTAAGGTTAAAGGTTTTTGCCCTAGATAAGGGTCAAGAAAGCTTTCCTCAAAGTATTCAGTGAGATAGAAAGGAGACATTACAGAGGAACCGCCCAGCAGAAAAGAAATACAAGTAGACTGCTTTGGGCAGGACAAGAAAGACAAGGGGTGGGGGTGGAGCTCAGGTCCTGGGGGGGGGGGGGGAATAGTGCTAAGAGACTGGTGAATTCTCCAAGAACTGTTGAAGACAGAGGAATATTTTGTCTTCATGTCCATTTGGCACACTTGGAGAGAATCTTTACTGGGAGCCTTTAAACCAGCAGGGAGTGACTCCTCTGGGCAGATAGGTTTGCTATAGAGTTTCTGATTACCACTTGGTTCCCATGAGATATAGAACCAACACAAGTGTTTTCATGTAGAGCCTAAAAGGGCTAAGTAAACTTTACTGAACTCTCAAAAGAAATCTTCCTACAAGCCAAGCAAAGACTATTTTCAAGGAATAATTAAAGCTGGAAGTGGCTAAAGATAAGGCTTAATTTTAGAAGACAACAGCTTCTAGATCCAGAGGAACTAATCCACAGAGAGACCAACAAGGACAGACAGCTGAAGTCAAAAGACAGGAGGGCCAGGAGTCAGACTCACTCTGACTTTCAGAATTTTGGATGCCCTCTAAATCCAGGCAACAACAGTTATTATACAAATCAGCCTTGCATTACCATGATGAAATGCCTGAGGCAACAAACTCGCAAGGGAAAGAAACCTTATTTGTTTCACAATTTTAGATATTCAAAGGCCTGGCTCCTGCATCAGCTCAATTCTGAGATAGCACATTATGGCAGGAGGGAATTCATATAGAGGCCATCTATAAACTCTCATCTAACCAGGGTGGAGTGATAGGAGGAAGAGGAGGAAGGAAGGGAGAAAGAGAGGGAGAAAAGGGGGAGGCAGACTTGAAAGTGGGCAGAACTTTACAGTTGGAGGGCATAGCCCTAATAACCAAAGCTTCACCATCTTCAACTGCACCATTCTAGACCAAATCTTAGAGACAAAACCATTTTCTGAACAATAGCAAGCAGCAATCTGGAATAAGAGCTAAGTTTAGGGACAACCAATCTCAGCCCTCTAAAAAATAGTATGTGTACATGTGCTGTATACCTATGTGTGTTTGTGTATGTGGAGTTCAGGGGTCAACATTTGGCATCATACTTTATTGCCCCTAAGACCTTGGTTTTTGAGACAGAGTTTCTCACTGTTACCTGGAGCTCATGCATTCAGCTAGACTAGATCAGTGAGTTCCTAGGATCCACCTATTTCTGCCTCATCAGCACTGAGATTACAGATACTCTCAACTGCACTCAGCTTTTCAGTGTAGATCTGGGGATTCAAACTCAGGTCCTCATGTTTTCAACAAGGACTTTACCAACTGAGCCATTTCCCCTGCCCCAGCATAAGTGTACCAAGACAGTTCTTCGTCTAGTTTGGCCCAGAGAAGCCAAACACTTCTGCCTTATTAATCTGCCCATTTGATTTTTTAAAATATTTATTAGGTATATGGGTGTTTCCCCTGCATATGTCTCGGCACCACATGTGTGCAGTGTTCAAGAAGGCCAGAAGAAAGCATCCAATCTCTAGTTACAGAGGGTTGTGAGCTGTCACGTTGGTACTGGGAATTGAACCTAGGACCTCTGCAGAGCAACAAATGCTCTTTACCACAGAGCTATCTTTCTAGCCCATCCATTTAATTTTTATTTGCATCCTATAAAAGGAAATCAAAATAGCATAAAGAACTTGAGTTCTTGAGAGCAACAAGTTAGAATGAAAGTGATTTTCTAGAACATTAACATTTTAATACTTTAGTCTTTATGAAAACAGTAAAAACTTTTTAAAAGACCAATTTATATCCTATAGAATATATATTTTTGATTTTCATATGTAGCACAAAGTGTTAAGCTAAAACATTACTTTTAAAAATCAAATAGTCAAATCAAAGCAAAATCAAAATTGCTTCATTTTCTAATCTGAACTTTTAATCCTAAATTAAAATGGCTGCTAATAAGATAGCGTTTCCCAGCAGCCATTTTTCTACTGAGGATGCAATTTCGACGGGAAAACACCTGTACTATGTAACACAGCACTAGCATTATCAGCAGCGATGTCTGAAGAATCACAGCCGCCAATCCTGGTTGTCTCAATAACATCCCCAGAAGGCTGGGAATTTTTAGAACGCAGATGTGAATTCAAAGCCTCTGGATTTCAGGATCAGGATTCAAAGCCATCTATTTACTATGCACTGTTACCGCTGCCTATACACTGTTGATTCTGGAGGGCACCCTCCTTGGTAAAAAAGACAAATTATAGGTCTTAAAGAAAGCACCTAATTGAGGCTCTCTCTGCCATAATTCAAAGAATCGAGTGGCTTTGGAAAAGAGAATGCTTTGTAGGGACTGTGGATGGCTTTCAAAACCACTGTGTAAGAAACAGTCTGGACTCAGGTTGGCGGGGTTTTGACTGTGCCATAGCAGGACAAAGGCCCAAGATGGTAGCAGACACTCCAGTTCTGATGCTGGTTGTGTTATGGTTAAACGGGAAATGTTCTCCCTAGGCTCACTGCTTTTGTTTTGTTGTTTTGATTTGTTGAGACCGGCTCTCATTAGCAAAGGCTGACGTGGATCTATGCTTCAGAGGTTGACTTTGAAATCCTGTTCCTCCTGCCAACCCCTAATGATTGCGATTGCTTACAGGTTTGCTCACCACACCTGGCTTTAGGCTTTGTCTCCAGCTAGTGGAGCAATTTTGGAAGGGTCTAGAAAGGCGAGGAGGTGAGGCCAAGCTTAAAAAAGTAGGCCATGGGGGGCAGATTCATGGAAGTAACTTGTCCAAAACGCCTTCCAGTTCCTCTGCTTCCGGTATGCCAGGCAATGATGAAGGCCCTCCCTACAGGCCCAGAAACTCCAAGCCAAGTGGACACTGTCTGAACCTTTTAAAACCATAAGCCTAAATCAGTCTTTTCCCCTTTACGTTGTTTCTGCCAGGCATCTGGTCACAGTAATGAGAAAAGAAAATGTAGTTCTGCCACTGAACAGGAAGGTAATCTAAGACACCATGTATTACTTTTTCATGAGATTAGTGTAGTGGATTTCAGAATTTCCATCCAGCTACAAAACCCTACAACTCTTCCCTTCATGAATGTAGAAAGCATCCTTTCTTTCATTCTCTGGAAAGCCCTGGGTATAAATAACTATCTTTATTAACAAGATCCCAACAACATAATTTACTCTCCTCTGAGGTCAGCCTTGGGAATTCTATGGCAACCCTTTTGCCTCCCATCCTCAAATCCTTCGGGTAACTAAACTCGTCGTTTATGTCTTGTGGTTGTGGGTCCTCTATTCACACTGTCAACGCTGCAGTACCTGTACTTTTATCTGAACCACAGGAATACTTAACTGCTTTTCTTCCTCTCTGAGTCTGCTCTACTGAACTCCATTTGGCTCATTATGGTTTACACCAGGAGAAACCCGTTATTTCTTTTCCTTCTTTCTTTTGTTTTTTGTTTTTTGGTTTTTTTTTTTTCGAACAGGGTTTCTCTTGGGAAACTCTGGCACCTTTCCTGGAACTCACTCTGTAGCCCAGAATGGCCTCGAACTCACAGAGATCCTCCTGCCTCTGCCTCTCGAGTGCTGGGATTAGAGGCGTGCGCCACCACCGCCTAGCTAAACCCGTTATTTCTTACTCTTATTCCATAATCAATCTGTCGGCAAAGCCCGTTGTGTCTCTAAGATGTATTTTAGACAAAATACTATTACTTATTGCTGTTCCTGTTGCCTTTATCCAGATGCATGCTAGCAATATTTTTTGACTCCTCTCCTTGCTTTTGAAACCCTGTTCCTGTCCAGTCTACTCTCAACACATCATCCAGAGAGATTGCATTACAATACTGAAGATGTCACTCCTCTACTTCAAAGGTCTAGGAGTGTGGCGGGTTACTGTGGAACTCCATTCCCCCCACTCTTCTCTGTTCCAGCTACATGGACCCTCTTACTGTTCCTACCATCGGCCGCAAACGCGACCACTTGCAGTTGTTCTGTCGGGAAGTCTCACTCCAGACAGCTGCAGGGTAAGTTAATTCCAGCATCGCCTTCTCAGGAACGCTGCTGTTCTGTCGCCTTTTCCAAAACTGAGATCTCACTTGTTAATGCTTACTTCAGCACTCACTATCCAACAGACTATGTTTTATTTTTTTAGGCTTTCTCTGTCGTCTCTCTTCTCCATAACAGCAAGGGCTTTTACTGTCGTATCAGACACCTAAAAACAGCACTTACATGGTGGGTGCTCAGTAAGTATTTGGTATAGAATTGTAGGGACCTGTAACAAGGAAACATTCCATGAAAGCACGGAGACTTAAAACGGATGAAACATCTCCTTTACGGATGGCTAAACAAAATTTGACGGGGTTTGGCGTCTTATGTAAGGAAACCACGTGCTTTCGTTATAATGCTTTGCTTCTGTGTTTTAAGCACCAGGGAAAACATTCTCTTTGCTATGAAGGCCTTAACGTTGGTCAAGGGGGATGAATCCCATCTTATTTCTCCACGGATGATTATTCTGTGCACCTGACTGCGATATAGAGGACAGAGTAGAACCTGCTGGATTAGAAAACTCCCAGTTCTGAACGCCGGTGCTCAAAGGGCCTCAAGCCCGAACTGCAAGAGAAAACACGTGGTTACGAAGTACACCATTACAACGACGAGCTAAACACAGGAACGTCCCGTTCATCTTCGGAGTTGTCGAAGCTCCATCTTCTCCTTTGTCTCTTTAACCCGA
>CABHPH010081671.1:22867-61028 GCA_902168325.1 Peromyscus nudipes | reverse complement strand
TCAAGCCTTTGTACACTTTTAAACACATTGGAACCCATTTAGAGTGTTTTTCCATCTGGATCTGTCTTTATTGAGCATCTTTAACCTTTTCTGTCTGCATAAACAAAACCCCAAACCCACCATGCAACAATCTGGCAGCTCAAGACTGCAGGCAGTGGCTGGGAGAAGCCTCTCTGTACTGGGACCCATGTGAGAGACTGTGGGAACCTGCCATGTGGCTTAGCTCATGGTTTGTTGGCAGCTGCTGGGAGACGCTCTCTGTACTGCAGCCAGCGTGAGAGGCACAAGAGTAGGAAGTCACATTTGGCTCTGTTTTTGTATGTTTAGACCCTTTTTAAGGCTTTCTCATGTTTTATGTGGATGTAGGTGCCAGAAGTTTGGGCACTATTTGTAGGTGGAGTTTCTCTGTGTCTCGGCAGTCACTCCCAAATAACCATTCAGGGACTTAATATTAATTATAAATTCTTGGCCAATAGCCAATAGAATATCAGGCTAATTTCTAGCTAACTCTTACATTTTAAATTAACACATATTTCTTATCTACCCTCTGCCACATGGCTGTACCTCCTTTCAACATGGCACATTCATCTTGTTTCTCTCTACATCTCTCATGATCACCCCAGGCTCTGCCCTCCTTCTTCTTCCCAGCGTTCTCTTGGTCTGGTTCTCCCACCTACCCTTATCCTGTCCAGCTATTGGCCAGTCAGCTTCTTTATTAAACCAATCACAGTGACATATATTCACACAGTGTAAAACAATATCCCACAAGTTTGTTCTCTTCGGCCACATTTTGGGATTTGAGGATTGAACTCAGATAGTAAGTCTTGTCTACAAGCACCTCTAGCTGCTGTAGACAGCAACAGCACCAACACTGGATTTTCTACATGCTTTCCCAGGCATTTTGTCTGCATTGATTTCTTTGGGATCTGTTGCTAAAGTGTTATTGTATTCTTTGGAGGCCCCCTGTTACCTGTGTTTTCGCACTTTCTTGTGTTATGTTCAAATTTGCACATCTATTAATGAGTGTTCTCCCCTTCGTAAGATGACATTAGTAGGCAGTTTTTTTTTTCCTACAGGTGTGAAATGATGGCTTTATTTCTTGCTAGGCAAGGTAATATAGTCTTCCTATAAGTTGCTTAGCTATAATCAATGACTTTAGGCACACTGGATACTGTGGCAGAGTCAGAGAAACCTCTGTGTTTGTGGGCCACGCAAAAGAGAGAACACTTTAGCTGTTTAGACAAGTGTAG
The DNA here is from genome assembly GCA_902168325.1 of Peromyscus nudipes. Classification (NCBI taxonomy): domain Eukaryota; kingdom Metazoa; phylum Chordata; class Mammalia; order Rodentia; family Cricetidae; genus Peromyscus; species Peromyscus nudipes. Next base: position 59,778 of record CABHPH010081671.1, on the reverse strand, counting down.
AACAGACATTGGGTGAGGGGTGCTCACGCTGTACTTATTAGTACAATTGGGACAATTGGGAGTAGTGGCCCCATGAGATAACGGAGACTTCCTTAGATGTTATTGATGCTAGCTAGACCTGGTACTCCTTCGGGCCTCTGGCACTGACCTCTCCAGCAGCAATGAAGGAACCAAAACACATTTTCAACTTACCAGCAGCAGAGGCCCACACACCGCAGTGAGAGGATTGAGGGTGGGAGCTATGGTCTCTGCTCTGTCCCTCACACCCAGCTTTGAAGCAGCCCAGAGTCACACACAGAATGGAGGTAGGGCGACAGTAGGAACCCCAATGTTCCTCTCTACTGTTTTGATAGTGGTTTAAGTCTGGGGCTGCAGCAGTGGAAGTAGGGGTTTTTATTCAAGCTCATTTAGTTGTAACGCATGTTCCAGAGCTGGGCACAAAGTTTCTCTCAGCCACTTTGGCTGCACATGGTTGGGGCAGGAGTTTTCTTTTATTCTTCTCCCATGTAGTGATGCCTGGATGTTTTAACTTATATTCTCTGATAACTGGGGGGTGCTGAATACTTTTAGATACTTGTTTCTTTCTCTAGAAGAGCATATATTAACGGGGTTTAGGATATGATGTAGCACGTTGGCAATAGAAACAAGAGTAGAATCAGGAAGTTGCTGACTTCTCCCACTCTTGTCCACTACAGCAGAGTATAAAAGAATTCCCTGACTTGCCTGCACATCATGTCACAGGACCCTTATTGATGAGATTCATTCCCTACATGCAGAGGAAAGGAATGTTGGCATCTCTAGGGACTAATGAAGAGCTGCAGAAAAGATCTGGTCAAATGGGGTCTTCTTAAGCATTCTCTGATTACAATTGGACCACACTCCTTTGTCCAATCACTACTGCAAAACTAGCCCTTCATCAAAACAGCATAAAATATAAGTACCACGGAATGTTTCATTTCCTTTCATTAACTCTTTTATGTATTTATGGGTTCAGTACGATAATTTTACACATGTATAGAGTCTGGAATGATCAAACAGAATAAAATCACTTCCAGCTCATCATTAATGATTTGTGTGTTATGGGCTTTCACACTTAGTAGTCACTTTACAGTAAGTCATAGGTTGTTGTTGATAATATTGACCCCACTGTACTATGATAGCCAACTCCTCCTATATCTTCAGTTTGACTTTTACAACTTCTTCTCATTCTATGAACAGGGTATGGCATTCTCTAGTGACCACATTTCCATTCATTCTATGAGTCTGACTTCTTAGTTTACAAAAATGAGAACACGTGACATTTCTTTCTGTACCTGGCTTATTACACTTAACATAGTGGCCTCCACTTTTTTCCCATGTCGCCATAAAGACAGAATTCATTCTTCTTTCAGGTTGAGTAATATTCTGCTGTGAATCTATACACTCATCCATCACTGGAAATTTTGGTTGATTCTCTAAAATGGTATATATATATATATATATATATATATGTGTGTGTGTGTGTGTGTGTGTCTGTATATATATATAGAGAGAGAGTAAACATGGTATGCAGGGCATCACTTTTTTCTTTTATCCTGATTATGAGTTTAATAGCTCATATAGCAGTTCCATTATTTATATAAAGTTTCTATTACTTTTAGAAACCTTTCACCATTTTTCCACAGGAGCATGGAGAGTTCTCCTTTCTCTACATTCTTAGCACTTTCCTGTTCTTTATTAATAGATAATAGCTATCCCAACTGGATAGGATAAGATGATGTCTCATTGTTTTTATTTGACTTTCCATGATGATGCTCTTACTAATGATTTTGAACCTTTCCCCCTTTATAGTTACTTTTCTTATTGCCATGACAAAATGCCTGAGGGAAACAACTTAAGGAAATGAAGGATTTATCTTGGCTCACAGTTTGAGGGTATAGTCCATCATGGCAACCAGAGCTTGAGATGGCTGCCCATGTCGTATCCACAGTCAAGAAGCAGACAGGGATGAATGCTTTTGCTCAGCTCCCTTTCTCCCTGTTCAGACCAAGACTCTAGCCTATGGAAGGGTGCCCCCCACAGTGGAGGTAGACCATCACGTCTATGTTGATTACCAACATAATTTCTGCAGACATGCCATTGGCTCATCTCCTAGGTGATTCTGGATCCTGTCAGGTTGACAATATTAAGCACCAAGTACCCTATACTTATCGGTCATTTGTATGCTTTATTTAGATCTCTAGCTTATCTTTAATAACGAAAACATTTTCTCCAATTCTTTAGGCTATCTCTCGGGCCTGCTGGTTATTTGCTTTGCCATATATTCACTTATTTTACATATATTCACTTACATTCCATATAATGCCATTTTGCATTCAGTCTTTTGGGGATCCTATTAACAACAACAATGAAACATCTTGCTTAAATCAATGCCTGGAAGTATTCTCCTGTGTTTTCCAGTGTCACCTTAGTTTATGGTCTTACATAGAGTTCTCTGTTCCATTTTAATTGAACTGATCAGTTTTGCTCTTTTGCATATATAAATCCAGTTTCCCAGCACCATTTGAAGACACTGTCATTTCTGCCATGTATTTTCTCAGCACTTTGGTCAAAAATCAATTGGTTGTATGCATATGGGCTAATTCTTGGATGCCTTCCTCTGTTCTTCAGTCTCTATAAGTTTTTCCTCCAGTTTGATGTTTTTGGTTGCTATAGATTTGGAGTCTGTCTTGAATTAGTATTTTTGATGCCACCAGCTTTTTTTTCCAGTGTCTCTTAATTATGTGAGTCTTTTGTGATTCCATATTTATTTCAAGATGCTATTTCTGTAAAGAACGTTATTTGTATTCAATGGACATTGCATTGAATCAACAAACCATGTTGGATAGTATGGTCATTTTAACATTACTCTTTCCTCTAATCTATGAACATAGGCTGTCCTTATCATCATCATCATCATCACCATCACCATCCTCTCTTCTCTTCTCTCCTCCTCTCTCCCTTCCTTCTTCCTGCTCTCCACTTCTCCTGTGTCCTTTACAAGGTTTTTCCACTGGTATTCTGTGATTTTCTTTTCCTCCATTAAATTGACTTCTAGTTTTTAGAAGCCATTGCAAATAGAATTATTTCTTGATTTCTTTTTGGGAAGGCTTGCTATTGATGTGAAAAACTGCAACTACTTTTTTCAGATGCTGACCCATGTGTAGTAAAACTTTACTAATTTTCTTGGTTTTAACAATCCTTTGATGGAGTTGAATTTTTGTGCGTAAAATCATGCCATCTGCAAACACATAACATCTTTTCCAATTTGGATGTATTTTATTTGTCTCATCACTTGTTAAAACTTCTAAAACAACATTTAAAAAAAGTGGTAAAAGTGGATATGCTTGTCATGTTCTGGATGCTGAGAAACTACCAGTGTGCCATTGGCTCTGGGCTTTGGGCTAGTCATATACAGCCTTTATTATTTGGATTTGTGTTCCATCTATATATAAATTATTCAGTTTTTCTCAAATGGGATAACGAGTGTTATCAAATGCTTTTTTTGTGCCTACTTGGGTGATCATGCAGCTTTTGGCTTTTGTTGATGTTAGCTATTACATTTATTGATTTGTAAATGTTTAATCATCCTTAAATCTCTGGGGGAAATCACACTTGTTGATTTTTTTCAATGTAATCTTGAATTTGGTTTGCTTGTATTCTGGTGAGAACTTTACATCAATTATCAGGAATGTTGGTCTTTAGTTTTATGAGTTTGCTTTGGTTTTTGGCATAATCCTGGCTCTTAAAATGAGTTTAATAGTGGTCCTTCAGTTTTCAGTTTTTGGAAAAGTTTGAGAATAATTAGGATGAGTTTTAGAAACTTATAAAAATCTGCTGTACAGCTCTTAGTAATGGAGTTTTCTTTGATGTGAAATAGTGACTATTTCAATTTGTTATTATTTGTGTGTTTATATTTTGTATGCCTTACTGTTTCACTCTCGGTAGGTTGTATATGGCTAGGAATTTGTCCATTTGTTGAAGGATTTTCAATTTGTTATTATAGGGTTATTCATACTCGTTTATGATCCATTCTGTTTCTGTAGTATCAATTATAGCATTTCCCTTTTCCATCTTTGATATTTGGGGCTTTCTCTCTTTTTTTCCTATTTGGTTAGTCTAGCTAAAAGTTCTCAAAATTTCTTTTATTTTATCCTAGTTATATTTTATTCATTTTGGATTTGGTTTTCTAAGTCTGTAAAACACATCCTAAGTTATTTATAACCTTTATCTTTTATACATATACATTCATTTCTGTAAGTTTTCCTAATACAGCTTTTGATATATCTGTATATAATACAGTTTGCATTATATTTTGTTTCCATTCAATTCAGGATTTGTTGCCTATTTAGGAACATGATGCTCAATTTCCATTTATTTACATATTTCCTACTGTTTTGCTATTGATTTCTAGTCCTAGTTCATTGTGGTCTGAGCGGACACAGTGTCTGATGTGAGATTTTAGAGTGCTGTAGGCTTGGACAGTGTAGGAATTCCATGATCAGGTCAAGGCCTGGAAGTGTGGGTGGGGATGGTGCCAGTAGGCTTGGGAGATTCACCCGGCAGTACTGTGGATAAGCTGTACCTCTAGAACTGAACCTGGGAGTATGGAGATGGTGAGGTGAGCTTGGGGAACTCACCAGTGAAAGCTGATAGATGAGTTGTACCTCCAAAGCTAGGCCTATACTTCACTTTTTTAAAATTAATCCATTAAATATATACTTTTGAAATCATATTTATTATGCTTTCCACACAGAAATTTTTTCTTTATTAATTCCATAGGTAGATCCCTAACCATATGATTTTATGGTTCCATAAAAACTGTAATAATGCCAGGCAGTGGTGGCGCACATCTCTAATCCCAGCACTCGGGAGGCAGAGGCAGGCGGATCTCTGTGAGTTCGAGGCCAGCCTGGGCTATAGAGTGAGTTCCAGGAATGGCCCAAAGCTGCACGGAGAAACCCTGTCTCGAAAATCCAAAAAATAAAAAAATTAAAAAAAACAAAAACAAAAAAAATCCCAAAGCTGTATTTATACTTAATTCTGTTGTTGACATTTTAGAAGTCATTTTAAGATCTCAAAAGCATATACTACTTTCCCTCTACCTAAATGTCTGTGTGCTTACACCCAAGATGATGTGATTCCAGCTCCGCAGTGAAGTATGAGGACAACTCTAGAAGGTCCTACACCCATGAACCTCAGTAGTGAAAATGTCAGTGTCACTTTCATGTCCACAACCTCATTTGTATATTTTTTATGTACAATAGCTGAGTTTAAATACCATCTGACTTACCTGGGGAGGGACAACATAAAGAAGTCTCAGGTTCAAAGGAAATTCCATGTTAACAATTACTACTACTAAGTAAAATATCATGGAGCTGGAAAGATGGCTCAGTATCTATCGATCTTTATAAGCACTTACTGCTCTTGCAGAGAACTCGGGTTCAGTTCTCACCTGGTGGCTCACAACCAGTTCCAGCAGATTTCATGCCCTCTTCTGGTCTCCCCAGTCTCCTGCATGCACATGGTGCACATAAACTCATGCAGGCACACACAAATATACACAGAAACTTTAAAAATCTTTTTAGAAAAGTGACAGAAGGTGATCAATTTTCAAGATCAGACATCATACTTTCTTTTTTTTTTTTTTTTTTTTTTTGGTTTTTCGAGACAGGGTTTCTTTGTGTAGCTTTGCGCCTTTCCTGGAACTCACTTGGTAGCCCAGGCTGGCCTCGAACTCACAGAGATCCGCCTGCCTCTGCCTCCCGAGTGCTGGGATTAAAGGCGTGCGCCACCACCACCCGGCGACATCATACTTTCTAAGGAAGCCTTCTGACTTATCCAATGAGGAACACCATCATAGAATACTATGGACTGAGTGGCTTAACTAATATAAAGGAATTTCTTAGTTCTGGGAAACAGGAAGTCCATGATCAAAAGGTATTATAATTCAGTCCTGGATCAGACTCTCTTCCTGGCTAACAATAACCACTTTTTCCTTGTTTTTAAATAGCTTTTACTTGGACCATTCACATGGAGAGACTGCTCTTTTATCATGTGACAAGCCTGCTAATCCCACAATGGACCTGTTCCCATGAGCATATCTAACTATACTTACCACTCAAAGTCCCATTTCCAAATACCATAATTCTGGGTATTTTTGTCTTTAACAAATAAATTTGGAAGGGACACATTCATTCCTTAACATCCTCATTAAATAAGTACTTTTCATTTCAAAATGCCTCCAGCATACCAAAGTTAAAAATCAAATTTTAGAGAAAAAGAAAACAAACTATTTAAAGTCAAACCAGAGGAAATGCTCTCCACAAGTAATTCTGATACCAGAAAATTCATTGAGTAACATGCTCTGCTATGTTGATACTTTCTGTCACATCTATACTTACTAAATGTACAGACATAATAAGTGTAAACTTCCTAAATGCATTTTTTGTGCTTCTCTGTTACTAACATATAAATAATATAAAAAGATAACATTTTATGAACATATTATAATAACCATATGAGACATGATTAGCCTCAGTAAGTATCCATAAAATGTACCTTAAAACAGCAAAATTTCATTTCTTTACCAATGAAATTAATATAAAAGAGAATAAAGGAGAGACACTGAATATAACTCAACCACTATTAATAGAAGTATAAATTAATACTTTAACAATATATGGAGCAACACCTTCGAATATTTTTCTCTATCTCAGTTATCACCGTCTGTTATACTTCTTAGAAACTGAAAAAAAAATACATGATCATAACAGCCAGATAGCAAATGATTATAAAAGTCAGGTTGTTTCAAACTATATGATTTCAAAAGCTAGTAGATCATTACAAATAACTGTAATCAGATAACCATGACTTCTGTCACATAGTGAATGTTCAAAGGATTGAAAAAAGCTGTGTACTAAAACTGTAACTAAAGTATTTCAATTTATATTGCTGTGAAAAAGGCTTCTTTGTGTCTACACAAATATAGACATATACACATACATCTGAGAATGATGTTGTATTTATTAAAACTAAATGATGTCTGCCCAGTGGCAATAAGAGGGAAAATAAACTCAAAATCTTCAATAAGAACCTGTTTTTTCAATAGAATTTAAATTCTGAATAACTATCAAAAGTTGACATATTTTTGTTTCCCTGATGTAAACACTTATTTTGGATAGAGTATCATGGGATACATTACTTTTGGATGGAATTCTAGGGAGGAAGTACAATGAAGCTGCAAGTAAAAGAATTATGTAACCATTCTTGTCAATTAGGTTTTTACATTAAAAAACATGTTTTCAAAGCACTGTGGAGTATTTATTCTCCTTGAAATGTATTAAAGTCTTAAGATATCATTTGAATATTGTAAAACTAAGAATGAAAAGTCAGGCTGTCTTTGAAAAGTATGTAAGGTGATTGTGAAGGCCGTTCTTTATTGTCAACTTGACTACATCCAGGATGAACTAAAACCCAAAATGGTTGGGCATACCTGTGAAGAATTTTTGCTTAATCATTTGAAATGGGAAGATCCACTACTAGTCCAGATCTTTGAGGTGGGAAGACACACCTTTAATCCAGATTTCTTGAGGTATGAAGACCCAGCTCTAATCTTGGCCCCCTTTTCTGCTTGAAGCCTACGTAAAGGCCATAGAAGAAAGAAGTTGCTCTTTTGGCCTACTTACTCTTCCTTTACTGGCATTAGAGCCTACTTCTTCAGGATTCAGATGTATCCTAAAGACCAGGCTGAGACATCCAGCCTGTGGACCAAACAATACTAGATTCTTCGACCTTCCATTAAGAGGCAGCCATTGTTGGATTAGCTGGACCATAAACCTATAAGTCATTCTGATAAATCCCCTTTCTTATATATAGAGAGAGATTCATTCTGTAAGTACTGTTAGTCTAGAGGACCCTTACTAATACAGTGACATATTGTGGGAGGAGGTTAATTGGAAAAAATTGAAGAACAGAATTCTAGAGCATCTAGTGAATTGCTTACATTTCAACAGTTAAACATGGGAACCAATGCTTTTTTGGTTTTTTTTTTTATAGTTTTTTAAGATTTATTTGTTTTTATGTATGTAGTACTCCATCTGCATGTACACCTGCATGCCAGAAGAGGGCATCAGATCCCATTATAGATGCTTGTGAGCCCCATGTGGTTGGTGGGAATTGAACTCAGGACCTCTGGAAGAACTGCCAATGCTCTTAACCTCTGAGCCATCTCTCCAGCCCTGGGAACCAATGCTTTGTATTACATTTGTTCTTATCCTTGTTTTGAGTGACATAATCAGAATTTATCTAGTGTATGGTCCCCAGGCTTTACTAAGTAAATTAAAGTGGGATAAGTAATAATCCTTAATATAACATAGGGACACTGAGGAGTAGTGACAGTAGGCACAGCATCTCCAATAAAGGATTTTTTTTAATTTAACTTTTAGTAATTTTTGAATTTGCTTCCAAAGTACTGTGTTTCCTTGTGGGTTTTTATACTTACTTCATTTTGATTGGTCTCCCTCCTTTACCTCCTCATCCCTCTGGCCCCTTCTCCACTGTGTTCTTTGTCCCTGGTATAGAGAGTTACTAACATGGAATAACCTTTAGTGCATCTCTGTGATCAGTCCTTACTAAAGACCATCTTCCAAATAAGTATACTTTTAAAACCATTTAATTTGAACTTGGAAAGTCACTTAAAATATCATAGAAGTAAAATGTAAATGAGTGGTATCTCTTAAGGCTTGGCAAAATCTTGGAGATTATTTTAGTATTTGGCACAGTCAGTTTTCTTCAAAAGTTAATTATTTGGGTGTGCGGATATAGTGTAGTTGGGAGAGTGCTTGTCTAGCACAATCAAAGCCCTGTTTCACCACATGAACCCAACACGGTGTTACACACCTATACTCACAGCACTTGTGGGGGTCGAGGACTCAAGATTCAAGATCATCCTCAGCTATACAGTGAGAGGTACAAGAGACATCATCTCAAAAAGAAATCACTTCATTTTAAACACTATTTTAGAGAAGAGGACTTCATCAAAAATCTTGAATTAACTAAATGCGGAGGTAAAGATCATTCAAAAGTTTGAAAGTCTATGAAAAAAACTATTTTCAGATGATTTTCCCCATGCAAAATATCAAAGAATGACAAAAAAAGGGGGGGCCTTGATAAACTTCATTCTCACTGCCCCTCCCTCCAAAAATCCCACCTAAGTTCAAATCTTCCAGTTCCTGCTTGTATCTTGCTCTATTGAAAGGCATGTGTTCCCACCAGTCCCAAGCACTCGTGGCCTACTTCTAGAAGGTTCACCCTGAAATCCAGCTCTGATCCTTCCAGCTCAATTCTTGTCTTGTTGTCTTAATTATCTGCCACAGGTGGTCATTTACTGTGTTAAAACTGTTATCCTCAGCATCTCGAGTTTTACTCATCTCATACTGTCACGGTTTCAAGGCAGTGCTTACCCCTCTCTTAGCCCCTATCACTTTTACTACCATAGTCCAACAAGTATCTAAATACACATCTTTCAAAAAGCACTTCCTAAAAGATGCCTCCTTTTAACTTTTCAGCCTTAGCATACACCCCACCTCAAGCTTCACGCCCTCCTTCTCTCTCCCTACATTCTATTTTCTCTTTCCCCGCTCCCTCTCCTCTCTTTCAAATCCTCTTTTCTCAAATCAGTATTTAACTCCAACTTGAGATTGTTTGCAAAGCAGCATCCTTTTTTCTCAGGGCTGTTTACATTTTGTAATTTTTATTATTTGGCAATTTCATACCCACCCGTCACTCCCCTGCAGTCTGTGGAACCATTCAGACTCTTGATTCCAACCACACAATATCAGCTTCACCCACTCTCACTTTCTGTTGCCCAGGTCTGACCTCGTTCTTTCGGACCTGATCTAGTCTTTAGTATTCTAATGGTTCAGCAACTTATGTATTCATGTTTCTGTTATCATTTTCCCAGCTGCTATCATCCTCTCTTTATGTTCTCACTCTATTTTATCCTACAGTTAGTTGTACAATAACTGTCTTCATCCAATCTGAGTTGATTTGTAAAGAATGCATTCCCTATAGCTCCAATCCACAAGTATAAATGTAATTTCCCTGTGGAAATGTATCACACAATTGCTTTTTACATTACCACCATATAACCACAGTGTAATATATAGTAAACATCAAAATGTATGGGGGAAGGAAAGAATGGGAGAAAGGAAAACATGATGGCCATACTTCTTTCTTAACTAGTAACATAGTTTGTAATACTATCTAATGAACTGAGTGCCTTAAGGCATTATCTAGTATACCTAAGAATTCCTTAGTTCTTCATGCTTGAAAATCCAACACCTTGCATTCAGGAGGTTGAGGCAGGAGAATCCTGAGTTCAAAAACAGCTTGGGCTACATAGTAAAAACCTTGTCTCAAATAAATAAATGAAATCATAAGGCATGCTAGGAATGTCACTTAGCAGTATTAGCATTTGTCTAACATGGACAAGGCCCCGAGTTCAATCCTAGGGACCAAAAGTAAATAGGCAAGTGAAATAAAGCATGACAGTTTCTTCCCTCTCAACATTAGGTAGGCATGTGAATTAGTGAAGCATGACCTAGGACATGCTTGAAGACTCTTGAACTTAAGGAAATGTATTGTCTGTAGCTGATTCATCTTCTTGGACTTCTTGCCAAACTAGGTGATGCAAGCAGACACAGGTAAAATACCCATGATTCCCCCCACTGACTGAGACTTGTAATGGCAGAAGCCATGGTTCAATGGTCTCCTTTTTGTCCTTGTAGCCCTACTACAAGGATATGAAAGAAAGAAACGTTAACTGATGAACTTCCAAGAATTATGCCCGGGTCACTCCCCTTATGAACCTCCCTCTAAGGGATGTGCCTCATTTTCGGCAGCTTCTGGCTGGAAGGGAAGGTGACCGAAGGCAGAGAGTACATGAAAGCTGTCCTTTTGTAAAGGTTATGGGAGATACAATAAGACACAGAACTCAACAGCTGAGATGTGGTAAGGGGTAAACATCAAAGGCAGGGTAAACAGCGGGAGCGGAGCCTCTTTCTCTGAAGCATATCTGAGCTGCTTTAGTTGAGACACAGAGACTTCAAAGCTCAAGATGAAGTGCCTGCTAGACAGAGCCAGTGTCTTGGCTTCAGGTACAAAGGCCTCAAGTACCATTCCTGCCAGTCAGTTGCTTTCACTGGTGCTATGTGCAGCTCCATGGGAAAATAGCCCAGGAGTCCCTTCAAAGGAACCTCTGAAGAGTCAAAGAAATGGTTACAATGGGGAAAAGAGTCTCCTGTTTCTTGTCACACCCTTCTGACCAGAAGCAGGCTGCTCCACACAACACTCATGGTCACAAGTGGAAAGAGGAAGTGACATGGAGTCCATATTCCAGGGTGAGAGGTCAGTAGAAGCGGAAGGAATATGATGTTCACTGTGGAATCTGAGAGACCCTGGGCCCAAGAAAACCAGAACAGTAAAGTGGGATCGGAACCAATGGGAACAGTTGACACAAGAAGCCTCCTCCCAGGTATATCAAGTACAAAAAGTGGGTCTAGGTCTGCTTTGCCCCTTGCTTCCAGGTCTCACATGGTGGGAGAAAACTCTGGCCCTCTGGCATTCTTTATTGGAAAAAAACAAAAAAAACAAAAAACCCTCAATGTTTGGCTGAACTCATGTGAGGTAGAGAAAAAGATGGTCTGTCCAGCTGACAATGGCACCACTCTTCCAAGGAAGAGTTGGTACGACAGATTTCCAGTGGAATAGTTTGGCTTTTGACTGATAACTTTGAGCAAGAAAAAGGGGGAGGAGGGAAGTCCTTAAGTAGGACCTAGGTAGGAAGTGATTCCTAACTTGGAGAAAGGGATATTCCTAAGAGATTCTGTGAGGTTTACCTGAGGGGAGGACCTTACCATTCTCAACATAGTTGCTACCCCTCTTCCCTGATTCTCTTGTTTATTGTCTATTATACCTTTGCTCTATGATAAGCAGAAATAGAGTAGAACACTAGCATGATATTGTGAGAATTCTTGCTCTACAGTTCTGATATTAATCATTATAACCACTAATGAAAATACTGTCATTTATTACTGCTTGTTATCTAGTTAGTATGCTACTGTGCTCTTGACAAAGATAGATTCTAATAAGCTACTAAAAAGTGAACACTCCCCTTATTATCTTTACACAAAACAGAAAATGAAGCTCAGGTAAGAAGTGTGTCCAAGGTCACATTAAAATAGTCACATTAATAATGTCTCCTGCACCAATGACAGCTTTCCTCAAAACATTACTTAAATAAATAAACTCAGAACCTCCATTAGACCAGAACCCTTCTCTCGGCAGTTAGTTCCACTTATATTCTTAGTGCAGCAACAGTTTGCCTTAAGAGAATTTCGCCCTGCTATAATCACCCCTAATATTTTCAACTAGGCATCAAGATCAACAAAGACCCCGCATAGAAAAATCCATGATCAATCAATCTTAGCTCATCCGAGCTACAAGGAAGGTCTACTGTGACTTTGGTGGCTTTCCTTCACATGACTATTCATGCACTATGCTCACTTAAACTTTAGGAGGGGTTTCTTCCTAATACTTCCCTGCTTCCTTCACTTCCTGGTCTCAAATTACAGATGCTCTAGGGCCCCATTCCCTGTTTTCCCTATAAAATCCAGACTCCCTCCCTTGATCTTAGCCAAGGGCACAGTTTATCCAGACTCCACCCTACTAACAGCCAAGACAAAAATCTTGTGATTGTGCATTCCTGTCTCCTGCCAGAAAGCCTGTTGGCTCTGCCTTCCACTGTGTGGGGTGACCAGGATGTCCCATTACTTCACAGCTCTAGCTTTTGCCAATGGTGCCCTTTTACTGACTGTTCGGATATGAACCATAAATTGCCACCCCTCTAATCCAAGGCTCTCATGATCTTGGACCCTGTCTTTGCATTTCCCTCTCTGACCTTTGCTTTCACTGGCTCTAATGCCACTCCGGCTACAGTGTTGACAAGGCACATTCCTACAGTGGACCTTGGTCCTAAATGTTCCCTTTGTCTAGAACACCATTCCAAATATCCACACAGAAAAAGCCTTCTCTTTCTCCAAGTCTTTATTTAGTTGTCAACTATTCAAGGCGATCCCTCGTTTCATGCTCTCATGTGCTCCAGCCCTTGTCCTGCTCGCTCTGGTCAACTGTACTCGCCGCCTTTCATTAGACTCTAGAGTTCCACTCACTTACTATTTTTGTTTAATTCATTACTCCTCTCCCTCATTAAAATTTGAATCCAATTGATCGATGCTTTTGGTTATTTTGTTCACTAAGGAATCTCCAGGGTACAACCTGCTTGACAAATAAGTCTGCGTTGAAATGCAGAGACATGTATACACTAGAACAAATGCCACCAAAGCGCTCCTATTTCTCAGCTCCTTGTCCCTCTCCTCCTGGTTTTCCACCTTGACTCACAGCACTTCTGTTTAAACTAGACCTTACTGAAAATTTAATTCTGGGTCTGATCTGCCTGTCACATATCCGTTCAATGGATGAAGGACTAAAGCAAACCAATTCATTAAATACACACACACACACACACACACACACACAAAACCTGGGGTAAATGATTACTTTCAATTTCAGAATGAGTAACTAAAACAGAGCCCCACAATGTTATCATCTAAGAGCTGGAGGTGGCTGGCACCCACCAAGTCACAGCAACATATGTTAGAAACGCCTGTTCATTGTTTAAAACGTCTTTAGATTCAAAGGAATCTCTGCCTAATACTGCCACCTACTGACAAGTAGGTGGGAAATCAAGGACAATCACAAAGTGTAAACCAGTTCTACAAACTTGAGAAAACAATCAACTTTTCCCAGGTCAACAAGGAATTTACATCAACTTCCATAACTATACTCAGTAAAGATAGTATAAGTGAAAGGAATAACAAGGACCAGAAATATCTAGAAGGATTATGCTAACGGGTGACGTAACAAAGCAGGAAAACAAGAATAAGGAGATGAGAACAGGAAGCCCCACCGAGGGGTAAGCAGGGTGAACATTTTTCTGTAAACATTGGCTCTCAGATTTTTCCACCAGCAACTCCCATAAGTGTTAAAATGTTTTAGGCTCAAAGCAAATGTGTTTGTTCTCACATCACTGTCCTTTTCTCAACCAAACAGATGTACACTGAAAATGAAAACTTACTGGAGAGAAGAAAAAAAATCACAGTAAAAGCATTTGAATTAATGCCAGGACATGTATCTGAAGCTCTACAATGTGAAATTCTTTTCTGTAAAATTATAATACACAAATATATGTGTGTATGATGTATCTATATATTACATTGTGCATGTGTGCATGTGTGCGTGTGTGTGTGTGTGTGTGTGTGTGTGTGTGTTATTTAAATGCACTGTTCAGTGCCAATGAATTTAGGCCATGAGTTCTAGGAATGACTCAAAATAAAAAGGCCTTTTCATTTCCTCCATCAAAACCTGGGAACTCAGCTGAGTGGTGGTGGTGCATGCCTTTAATCCCGGCACTCAGGGGCATCTCTGAGTTCAAAGCCAGCCTGTTCTACAGAGTGAATACTAGAACAGCCAGAGCTACATGGAGAAACCCTGTCTTGAGAAATAAAAAACAAAAACAAAAAACAAAAACAAAAATAACAACAAACAAAAACCCTGGGAATTCTTCTGCCAGCCTCCCTGGGTAGGCAGTCAGTGTGCTAAGAATCAATCGACATATGTTCTAGAAACATTTCTTTAAATCTCTATCCTGACTCTTGGCCTTTTGTTGTTATGGGTCCTTAAATGTTTTAAGCACATAATTTTTCTTTAGAACTGTTTATTGTTTGCACTGAACCATCAATAAATTTTGCTACCCATGAAATGAATATATTCCTATAATAAGAAACAGCACAGAATGTCTTTTGAAAGCCCTAAAGGGTAGACATTTATGTAAAGGAAAAATAATAATAATAAGAAACCTAAGGAAGGAAATAAGCTTGTCTCATACATCTTTCAAATTTAAAAACAACACAGGAATGTAGAACTGATAAAAGAGCAGATGAGGCTTCATTACAATGAAAACAGACTGTTAATTAAAATAATTTAAAAAGACAAAAGGAGACCCATGAACACACTGGAATAAAAGTAATAATTCCAAGAGAAGATCGTTTAGAAAAAGGCATTTAATTATAAAATTTCTTTAAATAAAAAAGCAATGGCACGAATCACCATGGTGTTACTGAAGCATCTATCCACAGGCTGCTCTTGTAATTATACGCTGAACATTTCTCTGTTCTCATTAACGGCCCTTTCCTTTCTAATTAGAGTGACATCAAGAGCTTCTGAGAATGCGGAGCTTCCCCTAAAGAACTATGAACAGTGTTATCAGCACATTGATGCCTCATCTACACATGCCACCTTTTATCGATGACACCCTACCCTTATGAAACAGCGAACACTGCTCTTATTTCATGTCTCTTATTTACAGCAGAGGTCCATGTTTTGTCACAGTGTGGTCTGTGCACGAAAAGCCCTGGGAATAATACTTTCCATAACATCTTTACAAACGGACTCAGATGATTTAAAATATGAAAACAGGCAAAATTGTTCACATCGGTGATCGTCACACTCAGATGACTCATTCTGGGGGAGAGGGGGGATTGTGGAAGGTGCCATTTCACAATGCATTCTCCAATTGTTCCAGATTGTACTATTATGATATTGATAATGTTGCCAGGCAACCTTATATGTCACTTTTCAGATTCCACCTGGAAGAGTGTGGGACACACAAAGTGATCTGGCTTTTCACATTGTGGTCAGAGGTGATCCAGTTATTCTGTGTGGATCCACATTATAGCTCCTGAGTATTTAAGCATTTCATGCTTTGGTGATGATTAGACATTCCTGACAGTTTGGGTTTTGATGATGGATACAGATTCATGCACATATGTCAGATAAGCTGAAAAAATAACTGTCTGGGATGCTGCAGGAAGGACTGTTTAGACAGAGGATCCAAAACCATGAATGCTAACATATTGTGGTAACAAGAATTCTGTTGAGTTAAGTTTGCCTTCATAGCATTCCATACCTGCTATTAACTATCTCTTTCTGGTTAAAAAAGCTAATTTTATTGAGGGAAGGTAGATAAGAAGAGGTAAGAAAGGGGAGACAACTTTCTTAAAATGTAAATAAACCAAAACTTCATTGGTAAATCTATTAGTAAAGATTATTTAATCTGCTGGGGATATCACTAGGTGTCATAAAGCACTTGCCCATCATGAGCAAAGTTCTAGTTCAATACCCAGTACCAAAAAAAAAAAGTAGAGAATTTATTCCATAGAAAAAAACAAAAACAAAAACAAAAACAAAAACAGCTGTCACATCTGAACACATTTTAAAGTGTGTATAAACAGCCCACAAGCTAATTAAACCCCTTTCTTCTTACTCCAAAAATATTTTTTAATAATAATAATTAACAATTGTGGCAGGCACAAAAATCTATAATTTTAAGGCTTGGGGGTGTCACTTTGTAATAACTGGGTACGGCTGAATAATTAAGAAACCTGCGACTTTTATTAACACTCTTGACCCAGCAAGAATGATGATACTAGTCCTCTGGTTAGTCTTCTACCGTGGCTTGGATTTTATGACCCACTCAGCGTTTGGGTTCAGTTGGTATAAGTCCTTCATGTAGGTGTCCTCATCAAGGCAGCGTTCCCCTGTGAAGGAGATGTGGTATCAGTTAACACAGTTGGTGAGGGCTGATGCAATCGTAAAATTGATCCCAATGGTTAAAAATCTTAGTTTTTCAAAGTCTTTGTCCTTCTTCCTTATTTCTCATGACAACACTCAAAGAATTGGCCAAGGCATTAAAAACGCCAATTGGGTAGTCATTCTCTAACGCTGGTATCAAATTAAATGAAGAAGCGACAATACTTTGTGGGATGGACTTTAACTGCTTCATTACAATTATCTTCACCTGCATTAAACATAACTAGTTTTGAATGCAGCTAAGAAACCACACTAATTTCCAAGATCTGATTGTGAAATGAAAAGTTAAATGTGCAAAGGCTGAGTGTGAATGATGATTTAAACAGCGGGAGCTCAAAAAGAGGCCACAGGAAGAAAGGTCAGAGCACTGAACAAACCTATACTATCCAGCAAGTGTCTAAAACATGGTATGCTTACTTTCAAATCTAGAAACACTTTTGTCCCAAAGATATAAATAATAAACATTGGCAACATCAAGTCAACAGATAGAGTGAAAATGTGCTTACCAATATTGCCTCCGATTTCATACAGGAAAACTTCTCCTTTCTTAAGTGTCTGGGCAACCCCACTGTTAGGGACAAAACAAACAGATGAGTTGCATCATCAAAGAGCTTGCACGTAAATCAGTTTCGCAGACCAGGAAATTCTAGCTAGCACAGAAAATTCATAACTTAGACATACTGCAGTTATGTACTTTTGTATTTTCCCATCTGTTAAATGTGCCCTACAGGTAATAAAAAATGTCACACTTGGAAACGAAATAAATAGAATCAGATATCTGAAGGCAAAAGAATAAATCAGTATCTAAATTTGTAAACACCAAAAAGTCAAGTTAATATAACATTGATATTGCATGATTATTGATATGATTATCTGCTCTTCATAGGGCCAAGATACTGACTCAGTTTCCTCATTGCATTTAGTTTTCGTTCACTCAGTATGTTACGTATATACATTTATATTCTTCAAAGAATAGCATTTTCCACCTACCATAAAGAGGTGTTGAAAATTAAGCCCACAGATACAATTAGCTACATTCTGACATTACATAGTATATCCTCTAATGGGAGCCTCTCAGGACTCCATAACTCTGTATACTTTTAGGTTTTACATGTTAGTTACAAAAGTAAACTTTTCTAAAATGTTAAGTACACACACACACTTCAATTCAGTGATTTATCAAAGGTTTCTGTAAAAGAATTACTTCAGAAACCTTCTAAAACTTTAGAACCAAAGCTCAAGAATTTGGTTTAAAAATCCTCTGTGGTGTGTGGATTAGGTGAACAGAGAAGTTGTGGGCTGCTGATGAAGGTCCAGAGGAGTGGGGCTGGAGAGGTGGCTCAGCAGTTAAGAGCACTGACTATTCTTCCAGAGGACTGGGGTCCAATCACCAGCACCCACAAGGTGGCTCACAACCAATCATTAACTCCAGTTTGATCCAAGGGATCAAATACTCTCTTTGGATCTCCATAGACACTCTACACACAAGATTTAGGGACACACATGTAGGAAGCCTAGAAGAGATATATCATGTAAGCAGGAAGAAAATTAGCAAGTCTAACTTTACTCTACCTATGAGGAATTCCTGGCAATAACAGCAGCTTTCCTAAGCAGTCAGCTACTGGTTCTCTGGTTATCTGATCTTCTCTCCCCTTCTCTATGCCCATGGCATCACTGTCTGCCCAGGGCTATGCACACACACTTCAGTTTGACTTGCTACCTCGTATACAATCCAGTGGTCACACCCTGATTCCAACCAAGAGTTACTGGGGCTATAAAAACCCCCAAAGAATGTTGTAAAAGACTTGATTTTTAAGAATCTAGTCCAATATTGCTCTCAGAGTGATTCCTGAGGGTCTGTATGGTTCTTTCCTTTTAACGAAAGCTGAACAAATTTTCTGACATAGGACAGCTTTCATATAAAGTCAACAAATTCATAAGTATTGATGGAAAGACATCAATACTTTACCCAAACGGATGAACGAGTGGGCAATTTATTGTACTTTTTGCTCACGTATGTGCTCGTGGCTTTGACAGAGAGAGAGAGTTGGAAAGTGAGTGATGAAGGAAAGTGAGCTTCCTAACTGTCCCAAACAGTAGAGGATAAATGGGGAAAACACAAGTATGTGGTCGAGGAAAACTATAGAACAAACATTTATTGAGCACTTTCCTCACTCTGAGGCCCAGATAAACAGTAATAGGACTTAATGGCCACTTTCCTAGTCCCCTCTTACAAGAATGTAAGGAGTCCTATTCTGTCTTGCTCTTCCTAATGGAGAATGGAGGCTTTAACCTAAGACATGGGACATGTTCAGCAGGAACTTGCCCAACCTGATGACCCAGAGCCCACATGGTGGAAGGAGAAAACTGATTCAAGAACTGTGGCTTGTGCGCCATGCACATAGAGATGTACACAAGACAAATTAAAATGTTATTTAAAACACCAGCCTACGTTGAAGGAAGAATAGCAAGAATTTGCATATTCTGACTAACGTTTCATGTTGTACCCCAAAATATTAAAGACCCAGCTGAATGGACTGTACAACTTCATAAGGATTTGTGCTTAGACAGTCTAAGTTAGGGAAGATGTTCTTGGAACTTGTGGGATGCTCCCGACTCAAGTCATCCAAATCTGCAGACACATTCTGGGAGGGAATGGAACATGCTATTGGAGGAAAGAAGGGTCAAAGGTGGCATCTGCAGGTCAAAGTTGAGGAGGAGCGAGGAAGAGGGTTGTCGTCATTGTGGCTGAGACACCCCAGGGAGAAAGGATCAATCTGAGAAATTCCTAATGCTCCCAGCCCCCAATTCTGGGAGATTCAACTTGGGGCTCAATGCCAAGCATGACTCCCAGGAGCTAGTGTGGAGAGAACTTTACGGGGCCACCTCTGTGGACACAAATACAGGTTCAAATTTCCAGCTGTGTGACCCGGAGCAAATATATTCCCTGGTCAAGCTCCTATCAATGAAACAGAAGGAACTGCAAGGAAGCTCATACTGGTTTGCAGGGGGCTGAGTTACTACCCCAGAAGTCCCCATCCCGACTCAACACCATCGGTGAGCTTTGGAGATCCATCCTTTCTCCCCACTTATGAGATGGGGGAGAGGTGGTTATTTGAAGGTCGCTACTTTTCTCACACCTGCTGCAGAGTCTCAATCCGAGTATAAACCTTAACAAAAGGTACTATGCTGACGCTGCAGAGGCATCAGCAGACAAACTGGATGGAAGCCAGCCCCCCCCACACACACTGTTAGAATGAGATTAACCTCAAGGGAGGCCTAAAATGGGATACTTATAAACTGTGACGCTAGATTTCTTTCAAGAATTTTAGATCAAGGCTGGTGAGATGGCTTCGTGGGTGAAGGTGCTTGTGGCACAAGCCTGGCGACCTGAGTTCAGTACTTAGAATCCATATCACAATGGAAAGAGAATGGACTCCACCAATTTGTATACATACAAACATATGTGTGTGAATGCACACACACACACACACACACACTAATAACACATTTTTTTTTAAAAAAAGAATTCTAATTCCATAGCATATAAATCAGAGGAAAATCATTAAAACTGACTTTAGCCAAAAATAAGATATTTAAAGGGGAAAAGCTAAAAATCCCTATAAGATTACCAGGACCTCTCAACTTCGAGACAGGATGAATGGGAGGCTACATAGACTCTAGTGAGTACAGTGAGGGAGAGCAGAGCTTTCTAAAGACTCTGTAGCATCTGCCCAGGACAAAGAAGGACGTGGTTGTCCCTAATGAGGACGGCTTGTTCCTGTGACTTCAGACCTCAGGGACTGGGTGGCCTCTCTCAATCATCCACGCTTTCAGTTTTCAAATTGGAACATTTCTTTCTTATTCATTAAGTTTCATAGAGAAAGTTACGTCTTCATTTTAATCTTGCTGCATCCTAATTAGCAATCTTCGTAACAGCCTACAAACAGTAATTAACCTCCAACCAACGTGTTCTGGAAAGACCACAGAGTAGTTTCACTTGCCAAGCTCATTGCAGGCAAATGGTGGAGGGCTGCTCACACATGCTGTTTTCAACAGGCACAATTTGAACACAAGCTACCTCTGACAAATTCCCACCCTTCACTCCAGTGGTCTAACTGTCAAATCTGCTTTGTTCTTCTGATGGGAAGACACACATGCGCGCGCGCGTGCGCGCGCGCGCGCACACACACACACACACACACACACACACACACGAGAGAGAGAGAGAGAGAGAGAGAGAGAGAGAGAGAGAGAGAGAGAGAGAGAGGAGAGAGAGAGAGAGAGAGAGAGGAGTATAAATATAAAAGTGAGTTATCCCACAGAATAATTAAAACAGGCCTTTACCTTTCTTGGCTGAGAAACCTGGCAAGCACATCGCTGGCTTTTAGTTCCTCAGTTAGCTGTATTGCCATGGAAACTTTTGAAAGATGGGGAGCTTGCACTCGAATCACTCCCTGAGGAACGTCAGCCTGCAAAGCAATAATGACACTGGAACAAAGCTGACAGCAGCTGGAACATGTAACTCTGTACCATGCATTGTATGGTAAGTGTGCTTAACTACTCCTCATTTCACCCCACTGCATAAAACCTTAACTACTGTATAATGTAATTTGCTAAATTACATCAAACCTCAAATATCCTCTTAATGGTGATAGGGGAACTTTATAATGCCTGTGCAGTAATGCTTAATTATTTTTAAAGATGTAAAGAATGACAGCAATAACCATTACTGCCATATTAAGTGCTGATTTCTGAGTGTTATCTACTGGAGAGGGCTTCCTCATGTAGCAATTTATGAAATTGAATCAGAAAGAAGTCACTCGGTGCTGTGGCTATGTGTGCTTTTACAAAACCTTCCCACCCGGTATCAAAATTTCCTCCATCTTTTATGTCCCTGGGTGTGAAAAAGAAATGGACTTTTCCTGATGTATCTGTACTGTATTTGCTTCCCGCTTTGTTAACAAGCTTATTATATTTTTGACGGTACACAGTGAACTTAAGAGGACTGATTCTAAGCCCTCCACCCATGGATTTGCAGGACAATTTATGGATTCAGAGATACCAGTGAAACATTTTTGAGGTTTGTAATACCAAAACATCAGCTACAACATTCAAAATAATAGGCTTAATTAATTCCTAAATGGTTTTTGCTAAAATAAATACTAATTTATTATTTATAACCATATGTCTTAAACAGACTTTAGAACAGCATGCTCAAAGTATGTTTAAATATAATTCCTTAAATATTACAAATACCATCACTTAGTTCAAGCAAAATTTGTATCTACTGAATACTATGTTAGGTCTACTTCCCTAAAAGATTAAAAAGATACTCAAATCCTTTAGCATCCATTACTGCTGTGCCCATTAAATGGATACGGCCTTTAATTCCTTTCGGGTTTAACCATAAAGCATGAATACACTACAGATGCCAATGATGTCTTTGGAAAGCAAACAAAGTCTTCTAGAATCAGGCAGAATTAAAAAGCAGACGCCCCTAAACAATTTAAAATTGTTTCTCAGTAACAGGAGAAAGTTCATATTGGAAGGACGCAGAAAAGAAATCGTGCTGCTGAGGAATGAATGGCCAGCAAGCATGGGCTCCAAACACCAGGTCCAAGTCACAGGCAGATTGTCAACTCCACTCCATCTTGGAATTGGTGGTTTTGACTTCTCCTTTCTGGGGTATGTAATCTGGCCTGAGTACCTCGGTATACTCTGACCTTGGCATGACCCTTACCCCTATGTGTCAAGCCCAATTTATCTTTTTCTTTTAACTAGGTGATACATTGCTTTCATCTGTCACATATGGAAAATGAGCTACTTTAACAGTAGATGGGACATTTCCTGTGATTGTGTTATATGTGTGTGTGTGTGCAATTGTATGTACATGTGATATTGTGTGACTGTGATTATATATGTGTGTGTATATTGTGTGAGTGTGATATAGTGTGACTGTGTGGTGTGTGAATGTGATTGTGTGTGTATTGTGTGAGTGTGATATTGTGTGACTGTGTGGTGTGTGAATGTGATTGTGTGTGTATTGTGTGAGTGTGATAGTGTGTGCCTATGTGTTGTATGAAAGTGATGTGTGTGTATTGTGTGACTGTGTTGTGTGAATATGATTGTATGTATATTGTGTGAGTGTGGTATTGCGTGACTCTGTGTGCGTGTGTGTGTGTGTGTGTGTGTGTGTGTGTGTTCCTTTCTGAGCAGCTATCAATGGTGAAGCACACTCAGAGACTGAAGGAGCTTCTCCCTTGGGGTTGTTCTTTAGCTTCTTTCCTAGTGTGGTCATTCCACGCGATGGCCTGGTCTCAGCAATCTGTTTCCTCCAGGGGCAGTGGAAACAAGAAGCTGCTACTGACAGCTTGACTGTCGGGGTGACAACTGTCGGGGTGACATTGGAAATACTGAGACTGCATTCGTAACACCCCGTGTACCTTGTTCACACAGTGAAAGCTGCAAACCATGGCACTGTGAATCAACATACTCCGTCCTTACTATAGCTTTGTACAAGGCCCTCGGTGGAAGGCCAGGGTTTGCGTACAACCACATCCTTATGATGATGTGAATGTTAGAAAATCCTGGTTAATTCATAGTACCAGCTATATTTAAATTTGCTTAAAGAGAGAAATAACAATAAAAATTATTTCCATAGTCACCTCTTACCCAGCCCAAGGGAATGAATACATATGTGCTTGGCTAAATTAATAGTCAAACACTTGAGGTGAATAAGATCAAATTATATATACAGACGATCTATAATGGACACTTTCCAAACAAAAATGGACCAGAAAAATAATACTGTGTTGTGGAGGTCTCAACAGTATGGCAACCTCAGCAGCTACTTCCGTTTCATCCCATTATTCCTTGTGATTTATTTTCCTGTTTATAGTCCTGAGAATAGAAAAATAAATCTATTCTCTCTGGTATGTCCTCATCCCCATTGGGTATCTCTCAACCAACCCTGTACTAAGGCTCATTTCAAACACCTCAGACTCCATGGAACCTACTCTACTATGGCTAACAGAATCAAAAGAAATAAAATCACTCAACAATATTTTCATTAAAAACAATGGAATAATAACAATAAAATTTCTCTATAAGAAGATATACCAGTGTGCATTTTCTTACTGGTTAAAAAACATTCTTACGCACTTTATCTAAGATGAATGCATTGAATTGCCTCTGTCACTTTGTGTTGTTCCCACACTCTACAAAGACAAGGGACAGAACTGTAGAAAAGGAATTTAACAATGCTACAAAAGGTAAATTCAGTTGTTTGCTCCTGCAGGAAGACAACAAAAAGTCCAAGGTTCCCAGCATTGGTGGGTGCTTGCTTCAAGAGTAGTCACTCTCCTCCTAAGACATCCCTAGAATTGTTGAAGACCTGTAATAACATGATGAATGCCTTACACCCTCTAAATGAGTTCAGGAAGTGTGGCCTTGGAGAGGGCAACAGGCACTGAGTTTTAGTGTGGTAACAGAACTTCTAAGAGAGCACCACCTCCCACATACTTGCGGGATTTTGGAAGGAATCATCTCAGGAACTTGTTTCTGAGGTATCCCAGAATTTTCAAGTACACATGTGATGTTAGGAAATTGTCATGCTATGCATATATGGCACCAGAGTTGACTTTTGCCCAATTTGGAGAGTCACACGGGCATTCTACAACAGACTCCTTATGGCTGTGGATAAAACCACCCCCTCCATTTCTAACCCTCCACAAAAGTGGGTGAAGTTTGGCCAACTTGAGTTCAGTGTTAGCCCTTCCCAAACTAGGAGCTGTAACAAATGTTGACTCATCACAGCCAGTAGATACATCGCTGCCTCTAAAAGGCTTTCATTCAGTCACTAGTAGCACATGGCACTTTCTCAGGTTGACCGTTGACATTCCTGGAAACTAGAGAACTTGCCCTAAAACAGGGTGTGAGTGTTGTTTATATCTAAGACAGAGGTAATCTCCACTTATTTAATGTATCCCATCCAAATCCCCCCCCCAAAGCACAGAGATTGAGAATGTAACTCAATAGGACTCTACTAAGCTCCTTACACTTTTGCTGAAGTGTAGCCAATAGACGGTAAAGACGAAAAATGTCATGTTTTTTGGAAGTTCTTGCTGAGTATATTAGCAAAGGAGGGCAAGTGATATTTACACAGAGATGATAAACAATAAATGATACCAAGGATCTCATTTAAATGGTGTATGACAGCTCTGATCACGCTCCAAACTCACACTGTATCCAATACGAATGCTATTAGTATACTAATTACATTGAGCTGCCAAGCTTTGAAAAGACACCATGCCTGATCAGCAAGCCAAACAATATGTTCTTATTTATGCCATAGTAGTAGCTGAAACTATATACAGAATAATCTTTGTGACCTTCACATGTCATGGCTGTGATGGATATTCTTGGCTGACAACGTGACTACATCTGGAATTAACTAAAACTCATGTGGCTGGATACAGCTGTGAGAGATTTTTTTTCTTAATTAAATCACTTCAATTGGGAAGACTGACTTTTAATCCAGATATTTTGAGGTGGGAAGATTCACCTTTAATCTGGGACATACCTTCTGGATATGGAAGAAGGTTGCTTATTTTTTGTTTGTTTGTTTGCTTGGGTTCTTTTGGTTTTGGTTTTTTGTTTGTTTGTTTGTTTTTGTTTTTGTTTTTTTTTGTCCGATTGCTCTTGCTGTTGCTGGCAAGTCCATTCCTTCACTGGCATTAGAGTCTACTTCTTTAGGATTCAGGCATATACTGAAGAACAGCTGAGAAATCCAGCCTCGTGAAGAGGACAACTATTGGATTCATGGACCTTCTGTTAGTAGACAGCTATTGTTGGGCTAACTGGACCATAGCCTGAAAGCCATTCAAATAAATCCTCCTTATATACATACATACAGACAGACAGATACATAGATAGATACATAGACAGATATATAGACAGATTCATTCTATAAGTTCTGTTCCCCTAGAGAACACTGACTAATACAGCTTTTGGTACCAGAAGTGGCTCTGGAACAACAGAAGTATAAGGATGAATTGCTTAAGTATCTGGAATAGACTTTCCTATTTGCTAACACCTACAGTTACTGAAGCCTCTCCTAGAAGCTTGGAGAATTCTGAAAGCCCATGGTATGAACTATTTTACAAACTTAAGGAGACAAATGCATGTGATTATCCTGTTTCTGTAGTTGTGAGAAGCAATGGATTCGGTGACTCTGTACACAAAACTTTTGACAGTTTGTGGGAGAACAAGGAGACTGAAGATGCTGCTTGGTTGCTCCTGCATCACTGGATAAACTTAACCAATTAACAATATGTATATTGTATATATTATATTATATATAATATATAATACCATATAAAACACACACACACATATGTGTGTGTATGTGTATATATCTATAACTTCTGTGATAAAATTAACCAACTACTAGCATCTCAGAGTACAGGAAAGGACAACAATGAACGCAGTGATAAAACTGACCAGCTCCAGATGCACACAAACAGTCTAAAGATTTCTAAGTTGCAGAAAATCAAACCAAAGCCCTCATTATAAGTTTGGCTGAATTACAGCAAAAATTCAAGTCCCAGCCATGGAGGGTGTCAGCAGCTAAAGTGAGGGCATTACTTGGTAAAGAATGGGATCCTGTAACTTGGGATGGAGATGTGTGGGAGGACCTATTGAAGCTGAGAACGTTGAACCCTCAGATTCTCAGGGGTTAATCTCAACTGAGGAAGAAGTTGTCTCTCCATCCTCAGCAGAAGATGTACTCTGCACCACACACCCCCTGAAATAGTGCCTTTTCCACCTCTGACTGAGGAAATTCATCCTTTGTTGTCTGCTAGCACAGCAGTGACTTTTTTTGAAGGAGATGCCAGACAAGACAATACTGGTGTCCGTCAGGGTGCACTGATAGTTGGCTCTAGACCTGTAACCTGACTTAATCCTGAGCAGGTTCCTAGAGGGGAGATTGGAAGGAACATAAAACTGGATGAGGCTGAGTTTATTGATATGGGCCCACTGAGTAGAGATTCTAGTAGAATATGGAAGCTTCTACAGTTAAAAAAAATGTATCAAAAGTTTGTTTGGATGGTTGGCTGAAGCATTTGACAATAGATGGCCTATTGAAAAGGAGCTGGAGATGCCTGGTATCCCTTAGCTTAGTGTTGATGAAGGAATTTTAATGTTCAATGAAATCACAATACTAGAGTGGACATGCTGTATAAAAGCTAATCCTCCACAATGGGAAGACCCAGAAGACATGCCCTTCACTAATCCTATAATGCCACAAACGGTGAGAGGGTCACCAGCACATTTGAAGAGCTTTGTTGTCGTCCTTTTCCTTGTGCCAGACGTTAGGGTTGGAGATGCTGCTGCTCAGTTGGATGGATTAAATGCAGTGGGTTAAGTTGGGCCTGGAAGCAGGAGCCAGGTGGCAGCACCAAATCACCAAAGGCAAGGTGATTATAGCTAACGTAATGGGCAGCATAGACAAAGCAATATCCATAACGGCCTAATTGATAATGGTCAGCATAGGCAAAGGGAGTTCTATGGTGGTATGACTAATATGGACCTTTGGTACTCGCTAATCAATTATGGTGTTCCCAGGCATGGCATAGATAAGAAACTTACTGCATCTTTAGTTGATCTGTATAAGCAGAAAAATAAATAACAAATAAATGTAAGTCTCCATTGGATCATGACAAAAAGGAATCTTAGCCTGTGAAACAATTTTCAAATGAGTCAATTTGTAGACCCAGAACCTTTTGAATGGAGGGATGGCTAGTTTCTCCCACGGAAGGACCTTGATAAAAAAAATACTTAAAAGTTTTATTATTAGCCTTTCACCATTCCTTCCCCCAGAGGGACCTATGGCCCTTTACAAGAGCACTCTACACTGGGGTAAAGAAACAATCAAGATCATGATGGGGAAATGTACAAAGACAACCAAACCAAGCTAGTGGAAACTCAAACTTTAGACCAACAGCTGTGGAGCCTCCATGGGACTGGACTAGGCCCTCTGCATAAGTGAGACAGTTGTGAATGTTGGTCTGCTTAAGGGACTCCCTGGCAGTAGGATCAGGATCCATTTCTGGTGCATGAGCCCATTACCTATGGTGGGACACCTTGCATAGCCTTGATGGGGGGGGGCCGCGGGGGGGGGGGGGGGGCTTGGACTTGCCTTAACTGAATGTACCAAGCTTTGCTGACTCTGCATGGGAGGCCTTAACTTTTCAGAGGATGGAATGGGGGCAGTTGGCAGGGATAAGGCTGGAGGGGTTGGAGGAAGGAAGAGAGGGGGATCTGTGGTTGGTATGAAAATGTTTTTGTTTTCTTTATTAAGAAATTTTTTATTCAATCAAACTTTCCAAAGTCTATTGGATGCTGGTTCTGAATTGATCCTGACTCCAGGAGATCCCACGAAACATTGTGGCCCTCCAGTTAAAGTAGGGGCTTATGGAGGTCAGGTGATTAATGAAGATTTGGCTGAAGTCCAACTAACAGTAGGTTCAGTGGGTTCCCAAACTAATCCTGTGATTATTTTCCCAGTCCTACCATTTATAATTGGGACAGAAGTTGGCAGAATTCTCACATTGGTTCCCTGATGTGTGGAGTGAGGGCTATTATGGTTGGAAAGGCTTTAGAGTTGCCTCTGCCAGGGAAAATAGTGAATCAAAAACAGTATCACATCCCTGGGGGAATTGCAGAAATTAATGCCACCATCAAAGACTTGAAAGATGTAGGGGTGGTGGTTCCCACAGCATCTCCCTTTAACTCTATCTGGCCAGTGCAGAACACAGATGGATCATGGAGAATGACAGTTGACTATCACAATCTCAATGAGTTAGAGACTCCAATTACAGTTCCTGTACCAGATATGGTGTCCTTACTTGAACAGATTAGCACATCTCCTG
Organism: Peromyscus nudipes; assembly: GCA_902168325.1. Taxonomy (NCBI): domain Eukaryota; kingdom Metazoa; phylum Chordata; class Mammalia; order Rodentia; family Cricetidae; genus Peromyscus; species Peromyscus nudipes. The sequence goes on along the minus strand of CABHPH010081671.1, from coordinate 31,054 downwards.
GTACGTGATATGCAGCTATTGATCTAGCAAATGCCTTTTTCTTGATACCTGTCCATAAAGACCACCAGAAGCACTTTGCTTTCAGTTGGCAAGGCCAACAGTACACCTTTACAGCTTTACTTCAAGGATAGATTAACTCTCAAGCCCTGTGTCATAACTTAGTTTGAAGGGATCTTGATCATCTGTCTCTTCCACAAAATATCACATTGGTGCACTATTTTGACAACATTATGCTAATTGTACCAAGTGAGCAGGAGGTAGCAACCACTTTGGATTCATTGGTAACACATATGAACACCAGAGGATGGGAAATAAATCCATCCAGAGTTCAATGCTTCTACCTCAGTGAAATTCTTAGGAGTCCAGTGGTGTGGGCAGAGATATTTGTTCTAAGGTGAAGAATAAATTATTGAACCTGGCCCCTCCCACCACCAAGAAAGAAGCACAAGATTTAATAGGTCTATTTGGATTCTGGAGACAGTACATTCATCACTTGGCTGTTTAACTCCAGCTCATATACCAAGTGAATTGGAAAGCTGCTAGCTTTGTGTGTGTCCTAGAACAGGGAAGGCTCTACAACAGCTCCAGACTGCTATGCAGGCTGCTCTACCACTTAGATCATATGATTCAGCAGACTCGATGGTACATGAGATGCCATTGGCTGACAGGGATCTGTTTCAAGCCTTTGTCAGGACTTTATCAATAGATGAATCACAGAAGAGACCTTTGGAATTTGGGAGCAAGACTCTACCATCATCTATAGACAACTATTCTCCCTTTGAAAAAACAACTCTTGGCCTGCTCTTGGGCCTTAGTGGAACACGAACATTTGACAATGGGCCACCAACTTACCATTTAACCTGAGACGGGTTACCATGCAACCCATCATGAGCTGGGTGTTATCTGACATACCAAGTCATAAAGTGGGACATGCACAGCAGCAATCTACTATGAAATGGAAGTGGTGTGTGTGTGTGTGTGTGTGTGTGTGTGTGAGAGAGAGAGAGAGAGAGAGACAGAGACAGAGACAGAGAGACAGAGAGACAGAGAGACAGAGAGATTGAACTGGGCATGTCCTGAAGGTACAAGCAAGTTACATGAAGAAATTGCCCAAAAGCCTATGGTTTATACTCCCATTACCATGCTATCTTTGGACAGGCATGCACCTAGAGCCTCATGGGGTGTGTCCTATGATCGGCTGACTGAGGAAGAAAAGACTAGGGCCTGGTTTACTGGTGGTTCTGTACATTATGAAGGTACCACTTAGAAGTGGACAGATGCAGAATTACAACCCCTTTCTGAGACAACCCTGAAAGACACAGGCAAGGGGAAATCTTCACAGTGAGAAGAATTTTGGGCAGTACACATGGTCATACATTATGTTTGGAAGGAGAAATGGCCAGATGTGTGATTGTTCACTGATTCATAGGCTGTAGCTAATGGATTGCCCCTGTGGTCAGGGACTTAGAGCACGATTGGAAAACCTGTGAGAAAGACATCTGGGGAAGAAGAACATAGATAGATCTCTCCAAGAGGATGAAGGATATTAAGATATTTGTAAATGTTCATCAAATGTGACTTCAGCAGAGGAGGAGTTCAATAATTCAGTAGATAAGAGGTCCTACTCTGTGGACAGTCAACCTCTTTCCCCAACCATCCCTGTCATTGTTCAATGGGCCCATGAACAAAATGGCCACGGTGGCAGAGATGGAGGTTATGCATGGGGTCAACAACATTGACTTTAAGACTGACTGACCTGGCTAATGCTACTGCTGACTGCCAGATCTGCCAAAAGCAGAGATAAACACTGACCCCCAAATATGACACTATCTCCTGGGGTGGCCAGCCAGTGACCTTGTAGCAGGTTGACTACATTGGACCAGTTCCTCCATAGAAAGGATAACACTTTGTCGTTACTGGAGTAGATATTTATTCTGGTTATGGATTTCCTTTCCTGCATTTGTTTCTGCCAAAACCATCATCCATGGACTTACAGAATGCCTTATCCACTGTCATGGTTTTCCATACATTATCTGCTTCTGACCAAGGAATTCACTTCATAGCCAGAGAAGTGTGACAGTGGGCTCATGATCAGGGAATCCACTGGTCTTACCATATTTCCCACCATCCTGAAGCAGCTGGCCTATTAAAAAGAAGGAATGGCCTTTTGAAGACACAGTTACAGTGCCAATTAGGTGGCAGCAGCCTGGAGGGCTGAAGTAGCATTCTCCAGAAGGCAGTCTATGCTCTGAATCAGTGTCCAGTACATCATATGGTTTCTCCCATAGTCAGGATCCAGGGGGCCAGGAATCAAGGAGTGTAAAAGGGAACAGTTCCACTTACTATTACACTTAGTAACCCAGTAGGAAAAATTTGGCTTCCTCTTGCCATGACCTTAAGTTCTGCTGGCCTAGAAGTTTTGGTTCCAGAGGGGGGAGTATTCCTGCCAGGAGACACACAGATATTTCATTGAACTAGAAGGTCATACTTCCCCCTGGCCACTACAGGTTTCTGATGCCCTTAAGCTCAACAAGCTAAAAAAGGAATAACAGTTTTAAGGGGGTGATTGACCAGATTACCAAGGGGGAATTGGATTGCTTCTCCACAATGGAGGTAAGAAAGATTATATCTGAGTGCAGGAGATCCTTTAGGGCATCTCTTGGTGCTACCATGTCCTGTAATTAAAATTTAAGCAGGATGACAAAGGGCATAGTTCCTTTAGGAATGAAGGTATGAGTCACTCCTCTAGGAATAGGGCCAAGACCTGATGAGATGCTTGCCGGGGGTGGAGGAAACACAAAATGGGTAGTAGAGGAAGGCTGTTATAAATACCAGCTGAGGCCATGGGACCAGTTGTAGAAATGAAGATAACTGACAGAAGTGTTTCTGTTATATTTCATTAAGAATGTGTTTACATAGATATTTGTGCTTTCTTTTCTCTATTTCTTTATCACATAGTATAACATCAGTTAAGAGAATATCAGGGGTTGTCATATTTAATTTTGAGATACTAAAAGAATGTCTCTCAAGGGACATAGTCACCTATTGTATATTTATAATGCATTTGCAGTTGTACAAGGGATAGTTATATCATGTTAGGTGTAATTATGACCTGGTAAAAATATTTAATGTGTTGGCGATTGCATGTAGGATGGTTATATCATGTTGGGCATAATTATGACCTGATTATTATTTTCATTTAGAAAGTAAACATGAAATAAGAGATATGCTTGTGTGTTGACAGGGGGTGGACTTGTGATGGCTATGCTTGGCTGTAAACTTGATTACATCTGGAATTAACTAAAACCCCAATGGCTGGGCATACCTGTGAAGAATTTTTTTTTTTTTCTTAATTAGGTCACTTAAAGTGGGAAGATCCAATTTTAACACAGATCTTTTGAGGTGGGAAGACCCACCCTTAACCTGGGCCACAACTTCTGCTAGCAGCCTATATAAAGGACACGGAAAAAGGAAACCTGCTCTCTTTGCCTGCTTGTTCTTACTGCCACTCTTGCCAGTAAGTCTATCACTTCACTGGATATCAGCATTAGAGTCTACTTCTCCAGTACTCAGGCACACACTGAATATCAGCATTAGAGTGTACTTCTCCAGTACTCAGGCACACACTGAATATCAGCATTAGAGTGTACTTCTCCAGTACTCAGGCACACACTGAATATCAGCATTAGAGTGTACTTCTCCAGTACTCAGGCACACACTGAATATCAGCATTAGAGTGTACTTCTTCAGTACTCAGGCACACACTGAATATCAGCATTAGAGTGTACTTCTCCAGTACTCAGGCACACACTGAATATCAGCATTAGAGTGTACTTCTCCAGTACTCAGGCACACACTGAATATCAGCATTAGAGTGTACTTCTCCAGTACTCAGGCACACACTGAATATCAGCTGAGAAATCTAGCCTTGTAGACTGAACAACTACTGGATTCTTGGACCTTCTAATTGGTAGACAGCCATTGTTGGATTAGCTGGACCACAAGCCTGTAAGCCACATTAATAAATCTCCTTATATATTTACTCTATAAATCCTGTTTCCCTAGAGAACCCTGACTAATACACTGGCTGACAGCTATGATACCATTCAGTACATTGGGGGGCAGTATGCCTATGAATTGAAGTCGTCTATTGTACAGCAGTCTGAAGTAGATAAAGGACAAATGTGCCATTGAAGTTCAGTTCCCAATAAGTTTACAACTTAAAGAACGTTAATTTCCTATGTATACCAAGAACATATACTGTAACAGAAAAATGATCTCAAATAATCTTCACACATGTCATAGATTGAACTAAGGTGTATTTAGAGAAATCTGATTGTAGTTTGGGTTTGGTTAAATAAACCATTATTTTTTTTCTTGTGTTTTCTGTCAGGTGTAAACATTACATTCCTTATAGTTTTGCACTCCAGAAATTCAATGTAAGATCACAAGAAGACATTCTTCTTTTCCATTAACACTCATTTGAAGGGAAAGCTAATGCTGTTAATGATACAAAAAAAACCCTCTCTATCATCAAAAGAGTAAATTAGAAATAAAAATTTCTTTAAAAGAAGTCCAGATGTAATATACATTTTAGAAAATTAAATGAGGACATTTTGGCAAAGTATCTCAACTTTGCTGATTGTGGTGATATTGTGTTTCCCAAAATATTGTGCACCCTAATAAACTTATCTGGGGTCAGAGAACAGAACCACTAGATACAGAAGCCAGAAAATGGTAGCACACATGCCTTTAATCCTATCACTTAGGAGGCAGAGATCCATCCAGATCTCTGTGAGTTTAAAGCCACACTGGAAACAGCCAGGCATTGTGACTCACACCTTTAATCCCAGGAAGTGAGCCTTTAATCCCAGGAAGTGATGGCAGAAAGCAGAAAGATATATAAGGCATGAAAACCAGAAACTAGAAGCTTTTGGCCTGGTTAAGCTTTAAAGCTTTTTAGCAGCAGTTCAGCTGAGATCCATTCGGATGAGGACACAGAGGCTTCCAGTCTGAGGAAACAGGATCAGCTGAGGAATTGGCAAGGTGAGGAAACTGTGGCTTGTTCTGCTTCTCTGATCTTCCAGCATTCACCCCAATACTTGGCTCCAGGTTTGTTTTTATTAATAAGAACTTTTAAGATTCCTGCTACATGCTGATCATCTTAGTGTGAACTACCAATACCAGGAGGTGGCCATATAAAAAGATCTTCTACTGTCTTAAACAATGCTCCAAATGTTGTCTTTGTTATCACGATGCCTTAAACTTTAATCTGACTCATAGATTCAGAAGTTAAGGGCCCTAATAATTTACAGATGTTGACAAGCATTTAATTCACATTGAAGTTAAGTCCTAATGTTTTTCTTTCTTTACATATTATTATTCTCTATTTAAGATCAGAGTGAATCATACCATGAGAGAAGACTGTGTGACGTGGTTTGATTTGATTTTCCACATGCGTCTCTGAGTTAAGCCAGAGCCTGTTGTCCAGACCTAAGAAATGGGCACCGAAACCAATACCTCTGATGATGCTGTGGGTAAAAGCCTCAGAATGGAACTCCAGGTAAGTGTCAAGGAAAGCTGTGACTCATGCCCAAATCCGCACAAACCACCAAGGCCTGTGTGCTACTCGGTCAATTCCAGCAATCTCTGGCCTGAGTTCCTAAACCCAAAACCATTATAAGATCATTGTAGGCTTTTAGCAAAATCACATAACCGTTCCAAAACCTGAGCTCTACTTGAGTGCCTGAAGCTAGATTATCCAGAGTGAACGTTTAAGTTGAGGACACTACGAGAACTTTTGTTTCCTAAGCCAGTGAGACCGAAGTGGGAAGTGGCACTGGGGATCGCCTACTCTCACAGCCCACACAGACTCATAAAAGTCCAGCTTCCCTCTAGGAGGCGAGCAGGGACGGCAGAGGGAAGATCATGTAAATCAAAGCCTACACTGGAAATGAAGCCTGGGAGCTTCAGCAATTTGTCACTAAGTGATCATCAAAGCTGCCCCTACATCCTCATTAGACAGAGGCCATCCGAGGTAATTATGGGTGAAATGATGGGATGTCTGTGATTAGCATAAAAAGGCTAAAAGGAAAAAAAAGTGTGTGGAACAGGTTAGAAGAAGAACAAAGTAAGAGGATTTGATGTTGGGGCTCATATGCTCTTGTTTCTACTTTTTCAATATTGGAAAGGATACATATTTTGGGGTACAGTGCAGTGGTACACCATTTGTTTAAGTAGAAACCTCAGTTCTCTCTCCCCCAAATCCACAATACAATTAAATATATAGGTGTGCATACCTCAAAACTGGGCACATGGAGAGAGCAAGATCCCAACAAGTTAAATACTATCAGAAAATAACTATTTTTAATGGTCTACAATTTTGTTATTGTTTCCTCTTGTTATAATTAATGGACAAAACTTAATAGTATTTAAGGACATTCACATTCATACCAAATAATTAATTTGCTGTAGTCATTAAAACATTTGTCTTATTAGGTAAATTGGAGTATTTATCTTACAACTGGGATCAAAGTACTCATTTATCTAGTCAAGCGTATCTTAATAATATGAATGCCTGCCTTTGTCTACTTAGCTTTAATAGCATGCATAGTATCTTAAAATTGGTTTCTCATTCTCCAATCCCCAGCTATTTGGCTGTATCGTCAGGTTACTGACAATGTTCTAGAGGCAGTCACCACTGGCCTACAAAAGCAAACACCTTTACTGAGCCTTCCCCTCTTTGTGGTATTTGTGTTTCTAACTCAGCACTAACTAATTTTGCCCTTCTTCCCTTAGATTCTAAGACAATATATATTGTGCATGTTTCTCTTAATTCTGTCAACTCTTTTACCATCTTCAGTGGGTCACTGTGAAAATACTGGCATGCCTTGGATTTGTCTTACTATTTTCTTACCGTCAAGTCTCTCTTGAGTTACACAAGCGTTCCGTTGCCTCAAGTACAACTTCTAGGCTAATTCCAAAGATGCGTCTGAAGCCCTGAGTGATGCTCTAAGTCCACCCCACCCCTGCCTGCATAGGCAAGTTCCACAAACAAAATTCAATGTCATTTTTTTTTTTTTCGAGACAGGGTTTCTCTGTGTAGCTTTGCGCCTTTCCTGGAGCTCACTTGGTAGCCCAGGCTGGCCTCGAACTCACAAAGATCTGCCTGGCTCTGCCTCCTGAGTACTGGGATTAAAGGCGTGCGCCACCACCGCCCAGCCAATGTCATTCTATATTCATTTCTCTATATTCCTAACATTTAACCAATATCCACATTTTGTGACTCCTGCTGACTCTTTTTTTCTTTCCTTTTCCAAATGGACTTGCCTTCAACCATTTTAAAAGCTATCTGGAAGTCATTTTATTCCACCAGCAACAGAGACTCAGAGCCAACACAATAGAGAATGAGTTTTGGTGTATATTCTTCTTAGAGGTTATAATCTGTGGGAATATTGAGAAAAACGATAAGAATTGAGGGATTTTAAAGTCATAGTTGGTCTTCAATTCCAACTCCATTTTCTTTTTTTTTTTTTTCTTTTTGAGAAGCTTAAAATTGCTGTTCTGTCCGCTGTTCTGTTCTTTTTGTTATCTGAGAAAAATAAGACAATATACTCTAACTAGGCAAACAGGGTTTTTAAATGAGATACTGCTTGTAAAATCTTTAGCAATGTGCCTTAACTCAGGCAGACAATTACAAAATTCAGAAGTTGGGGAATTTAGCTCAGGGGTAGAGTGTTAAAGCTCTGGGCTCAGTTCCCAGCATTAGAAAAAAAATTCTAATTCTCACCCCTCACAAGTCTTGTTTTCTACTAATCACTGGTTTGTCACTTATTATTTTCCTTTTTTTTTGTACTTCATGATATAAAACTTTTATATCATGCATATTTTATACTTCATGATATAAATATACCATGATATGACACCTCTTTATGATTAGACTATTTTCAAATGTCACTAGAGAAAATGTGAATGAATGTGCAACAAAGAGTTGGCGAGTGGTGAAGAGCATGTTTTGCTCTTCTAGAAGACCAGAATTCAGTTCCCAGCACCCACATAAGAGGACTTACAATCACTTGCAACTCCAGTTCCAGGAGATCCAACCCCCTCTTCTGGCCTACACAGGCACTTCACACAGACAACACACACACACACACACACACACACACACACACACACACACACACA